>VUQS01002578.1:0-11793 GCA_015108495.1 Heterochromis multidens | reverse complement strand
AGCAGCGAACCGAGAACCACGTCCTCAGCGCGGCTAGGCGGCTAGCGCTAGCCTCAGGAGCGCATGGCAGCGAGGAAGCACGGGAAATGCTCAAGATAGCCGTCAGCGGGTTCACGAACACCTCTCATTATATCAGACACACGCGTGGGGGTTAATAAAAGGGCATAAAGTGTAAATAAACCTCCCACTCACCTCAAACTGCCAGTGGGCCGCCTGGAGGAGCTGCTTCGCCTGATCGGCGGCGCAGCCAGCCGTCAAAACAAACTGGTTTATCATCACTTGGTGCCTCAGTTCTTCCATATTCACCGACATGGCTGCTCCCGCGGCTCCTTTAAAGACCCAAACTGCCACCTTCTTCTAAAAAAGACAACTACACCCGGACCTGAAGGCAGCCCCGTGAACCTTCCGTCCTTCCTGCTCGTCTGTCCGTGAATCTCCGCAGCAGCAACAACAATGTTTTCATGTCATCGCCAACAACAAAGAGCAGCGCGTCGCTGATTGGACAGCTCCACAGCGAGAGAGTACTACAGAGGCGCTGATTGGCTATCAGTGGGAAGCGTTTAAAATTCTTTGGTGCGCTTGTTTTTGGTGTTAGGACTGTGCCGCTGGGTGAAGTCTAATGGAGTCTGAGTGAAAAATACCCACGCCGCCCTCCGTGTTTGTCCAGTATCGTTACACAGGCGCTTTCATTCGTGTCCGTTACACTGACGTAATGTTTGATCAGCTACTCGGCGTGAATTCATAGAGCTGATTGGCTGCTTCCTCACGAGCCTCACACGTGTAAACAGGGTAAATATTTTGTTTTGTTTTATTTTTAAAAAATACATCCTGTCCATAGAGTCAACATAAGAAAGAACTATTAAATTAAACACATTTTTAAAAATTTAATTTATTTATCTGATATCCTATATTTTTTAACGTAAACAACAAAAACCTGATATAACAAAATATACTTTAAGTTAAATAAGGCACTGAAAGGAGTATGTTACATAATATGTGCACCCTTATTTGGTATTTGATTTTACATTTATAAAAACTGAAGTAATGTGAAACAACAAATGTTGAACACTATTTGTATTTAAGTTGACTGTAACATACACTTTATTTAATACATTTATTTAATAGTTTAATGAAAAATGTGTTTACGCAGGAATGCAGAACATTGAGAATTACAGGATGATTTAAAGAACTGAAATGTGTGTGCAAATCTTAATTTTCCAAATGTTTTTATATAAGAGAGTTTTTTATTATCAGGAATTAAAAGTGCAGGATTTAAATGGATTTTCATTGGTTTTATTATTTAGTATTTTCATGTAAACAATATAAAATTCATGTTGGAAGCAGTTTGGCTGAACTGATATGAAAAATAATAATAAAAATAATAAAACAGTCAAATAATGAGAATGTGTTTCTTATTTACTCCTACTTGAGTTTTTCCACTATTTTTTGTTTTTATGCAAAAAGAAAACATTTCTTACCACATACACACGGCTTAAATGGGTATGCTGTATATAACACATCATGTCCTGTAAATGTGACTTACATTGATGTTGCTGAGTTTATGGATGCAGTTTGTTAACCAGGTTTAGTTTAATTTATTAAGATCTCCATTAGCTACAGCAGTGCAGCAGCTATTTTTCCCGGGGTCACAAATCTTTACATGTTGATAACATACACATGAACATATAGTAACATAACAAAACACGAAACAAAACACACACACAAATAATTAAACAGCTCCTTACAACACAAATTATCTCCACAAGCATTAATAACATAACATTTCTATAACATAGTTACTGCAGCACACACACACACAATAACCCAGGTTCATATTAACAGTTTCTACCTGTGGTTATGGAAAGTAAATATTGTTTTAAAAGTTTTGTAAATACAGTTTTATTGGTTTTTTGTGTTATTTGTACTGGCAACAAATTCCATTCCTTCATAGCTCGATATAAAACGGTTCTTTTTATTGAACTGGTTTTTGCTCTAATAATAATAAAAACTGTCCTCCTGTAAAATAATCATGTCTTTCTACACTGAAATATAATTTTTCTTTTTTTCAAAACAGCTGGAGTCTTTGTAACAATTATTTTTCTCATAAATACTACTCAAACTACTGGGAAATATCAATGTCTGGATTAATTTTCTGATTGATTTTGGTTTAAAAACATTTGCACATCTTTTAACTACAGAAACACAATTTTCCATAGCCACCAACTTATGACTATGTTCTGCCTAAGATTCCACCCAGGAGCTTGGTCTCATGGACTTGGTCAACATGAAACCTTTAAACACACACAGCATACTAATTTTTCCCTTTCAATAATAGTAGTACAGGATTCCAGGATCTCTCAAATATATTGAGTCTGTTATCGTTGAGAAGTCTCAGTCTCGCCAGATGCAACGTTTTTGCCATTTCTTCCGTCCGAAGCTCAAATGTGGGTACAGAGTCTTTTTTCCCTGCTGTAGGATTAACTTTTTTGCAATAACCATTCCAAACAGGATTGCAATCCCTTCGTACTTGTTTACAGACGTCAAAGAGCTGGTCGCCCCAAGGATAGCTGTAAATGCGTCTGGTTCCCAGCTCTTCCCAGACACCTCAGAGTAACAGCAAAAAATGCTCTTCCAATAAGTGCTGAGTTTTTACACAACAAGAAAGAATGAGTCAAATTGCCAGTGACAGATTTGAATCTATGACAGACAGATGAAATATCACAGAGGAGAGTGTGAAGCCTTTCTCTGGAGTAATAGAACCTACTGTATGTACTGTTTTAAACTGTATAAGCCTGTATCTGACTTTACCTGAACAGCTGTGTATACTCTCCAAGCACACCTCATTGTTTACTTCCATGTTCGGTTCATCCGCCCAGGTATGTCTAATTCCAGAGGGATCCACTGGTTTAAGCACCTTGAGGTGACTGTTGTTGTGATTTGGCGTTATTTAAATAAAACTGAATTGAATTGAATTGAATTGGATGTAATTTGTGTAGAGCCTGATAGAAAATGGAGACTGGCTTATCACTATCAATGTTGAATTTAAACGTTCTGTAATTGTGTAAATGAGACAAATTTATATTCAATATAAAGATCCCCAGTGTTACTTATGCCTTTCTGCTTCCCAAATATAGTCACTTCTGGCTTAAAAAAACAAAACAACACGGCTGCAGCTAAAACGCTAACACTGAGGCTTCAAACACAGAGTCCAAAACCAGCGGCTATGTCCATCTTTGATATACAGTCTGTGGATTGCCTCTGTGAACATGTTTACTTTTCTTCTGATTAACTTAAAGCCTTTTTAATAAAGCAGAACCTCACTTAACACATAAAAATAAAAACAATCCACCAAGTGATGAGAGTTTATTCTCAGCAGTAACTAAACCTGAAAACGTGAATGGATAAAAGAAGACTAAACACGAGGAGCCTGCAAACGCTATTAAATTTAAAAAAAAAATGCTCTGAATGATGGGTTTGAGACAAGAAGAACAAGTGTTTGTGCTTTGATGAGGATCAAGGGATTGACATGAAACACTATCAGCCTGTCACCTCCGAGCAGAGCCTCGCCGAGGCCTGAGAGGACCCACAGCGACTGTTCTGCCGACGGAACGATGATAATCTTCTTATCAGGGCAGAGCAGCTCTCGGCTGCAGGCTGTCCGGCTCGTTTTCGGCCACCGGGCTGAATAATTTAGCTCTGCTGTAGGTGAAGGAACATGTGACACAGGAGGCCATCTATTATGTATTGTTGGAGGGAAGATGTATAGTGTCAGGACACAAAGCTCCTGACAGGCTTTAGCAGCTCTAATGGTCCTGTTTCCTTCTGATTTCACGTTCCTGTGATTAAATCTTCTCATATAAACATCTCAGCAGTGTAGCTGCTCATTTAAGGTGGAGCTGTTCTCCTTTTTCTTTATTTCCTGTCAGGTATGTGCTGTTCCAGTGCTGGATGTTCAAATTAAACATGAACCAAAGTTTCAGTTAATGAGGTCAGTGTGTGTACAGTAATCTCTCTTCAGATGGATCTAAACACTCAGTTTGTCACAGTGTTTTCTACTCTTGGCTCTCTGTGATGTCAGAGAGGGTGGATATCTATAATTTGGTTATGTCAGACACACAGCTCTGGCACAGACTGTATATAAATGATGGCTGTAGCCACCATGATGGCACCAATTGGAAGCATCAAGCTGAGCATTTTGGAATGAGACGTTAATAAATAATAACAATAAACTTTATATAGAACATTTCAAAGTCCACGCTACAAAGTACATCACAGGAGCAACGGCAGCAAACACTGTGCACCAATAAACTGTGCAAAAAAACCAGAAATTTGAATATTTTAGCAAATAAAAGGCAGCTCAAAGGAAATTAAAACTCTAAATCAGGAAAGGCTTTTCTAAGATGAACATTAAAGGAGCCTCAGGGCCCTTTTAGTTCTCAGCAGGGCCCCTCGAGCAGACTAAAGATCTCCAGGTACTGAGAGGTCAGAGATGTAGGTCTGAGCGAGGCCATGAATGGCTTTAAAAGTAATCAATAAAATCTTCAGATCGATTCTAAAACATGCCAGGAGACGTGCCCCATGTCTTAAGTCCAGTTAACCGCCTGGCAGCTGAGTTCTGTTTCACTGCACAGATTTTTTGTTAAGACAGGCTGGCTGTAGCTCAGGAGTGAATGTGAATGTGTGTGAATGTTAGATAGAAAGCACTTAAGACTTAAGACTTCTAAGATGATAGATCGCGTTAGTTTTGTGGTGTGCTGTTTAAAATTTTGGTTGCTATCAAACCAGACAGCAGATCCTTTGCAGCAGGCTTGATGTTTAGTTGGAGAAAATTATTTCCTATCCAGTTTTTAAGTTCACAAAGGCAGCTATACAGAGCATTCAGATCAAAACAGACACCACCTGGTTCAATTATAGGCACAAAGAGGGGCATGTGCACAGGAAATAAAACCGGTCCCCCAACTGACCCCTGTGGCACACCGTACCTAAACCGTCCAGGCCGGCGTCCATCAGGGACCGCAGCACAGAATATTCCCGTCTGCACAGGATACTGTACATAAGCATGTTTCATCCCCCTTATTTATTTATTTATTTATTCATTTATTTCCATGATCACTCTCTTTATTCATTTTTATTCCTCTTATTTCATGTATATTTTTCTTTCTAACATTTTATCCTTGGACTGTGTTTGATTGTAGTTGTTCGGTCTCACGCTCAGCCTGTCAGTTATCTGTGGAGCCCTTTGAACTTTGAACTGCATGAACATGAGGTTTGTTACCTGATTTACTGACTGAGGCTGTATGATGTTTAAACCGAAGTCTGAACACAAACATTCCTCATATCGTTAGAAATATCTTCAAAATTCATCATCCCACCTCATGCAGAGGCGTCAATGCAGCTGATCATTTAATAAGTGATATTATAACAGTGACAGGAGCGGTTTTTCCTGCGGTGAGGAGTTTAACCTGTTTTCCAGAATGAATTGAGCCTACCTTTATTACTGGTGCATTTCACGGTCTGTTAATATATTTATTGAATTCTTAGGGTTAGGGGCTTTAAATCAGTGACCCAGAGCCCCAACCACTAACTGACCTGCCCTTTAACCTTTGACTGTTAGAGCTGCACACTTGTACTCGTTAATATTCTCAGTGAGGGATGTTTACTCGTAGGTGAGTGTTTGTCTCTGAACAGATGTTAAAAATGCACCTGAAGAGCAAAATAAAACCACATTTTGCTTTCATGCAACAAAAATCCTGCAGTAATCAGTTTTAGTAGCCTGCATGAAAACCTGCTGGATCCAGGATGAAATGATCTTCTCAGATGAAACAGAAACGTAAAGTTTTCTACTGACGGATGTTCTGCAGTTTCACTGAAACCTGCAGTCGTTGCTTTCTTTTCTTCTCGTTTCCTGGCGCTGTTCATGCTTTATGATTCCCGTCTGAGCTGCTGCTGACTGGAAAAAAGTTCACCTCAGGGTCATTTCACCAAAACAAGAGCAGCGTGCAGTGAGGAGGAGGAGGAGGAAGAGGAGGAGGAGCTGTAATACTCTGCAGTCAATGATTAACACAGCTTTCTGCACGGCTGAATTTTTACAAAAACACAAAAATTACTGACTAAAGTACTCAAAGTAGAAAATACTCCTTTAAATGAGTTTTTATGTCATTACATTATTAATATAAAGTAAAAGTATTTCCCTTTAATTGATCATTAAATTAATTTTAATTTACAGTTCCCACCCTCACTGTGTGATCACTGGTCAAAACAATTAGTCCAATTATCAGTTATCAACAGAAAAACGAGGCTTCAGTCATTTTGCATGAAAAAAACTACAAAAATAATCCCAAAAATCTCCAATTCCAGACTTTAAAACAGGAAGATTTAAAGGAAACATAATCAGCTTGAGTTACTTTATTTATACAGAAATAACAGGAGTCTTTGCACAGTGCTTTCCAATAGTAGACAAGTAAAAAAAATATCCAGAATTTATGGTGACAACACTGAACCGGAAGTGCAAAAGACTGAGAGAAAAATAAACCATATATAGCACATAGAAGAAAAGGAATATGAATCACTATAAGCACAATGATAACTGTAAAAATCACATGCTATAAATAAATAACAACACCAAGTTTAAATAAATAAATAATAAATAAATAAACAAATAAATCAATAAAGTCTTTAAATAGAAACAACTCATTAAAAACAGAGTAAAAATAACTAATTTAAAAAATCAATAAAATAATGTTTAATAATGATGAATAATGTTTTTCTTCTTCATGCGGGCCTTCCTCTGGGGTATCGCTCATGTGTATTTGGCTCCCTCATCTGTCCAACCATAGACATTACATCTAGATTCAAACGGAATTAAAACGAAGGGTTTTATGGTTTATTATGGTTGTATATAAATTATGTTTAGGAACACATAACAGTCCAGGTCTTACTGCTGATCTGGAGCCTGTACTGTGTATAAACGACAGTTTTTCACATGAATAAAATTTAAAAGGCATCTTTTCATTTGTCTTCAAACAGCTCATATCAGTTTAACTTTTTGTTTTTTGTCTTTTGTTCCTGCTGCTGTCCGACTGTTTTTAATTTAATTTAATTTTTAACTAAACCAGCAGTCCAAACCTCAAAGTTAATAAAAATACATTAAAATGTTGGAAACAATCAAACGGAAGAAGCTGCAAATTGTGACCTCTAAACAGCTGGGACCATGAACTTTGGAGTTGTGTTGTAAGAAAAATATTTAATTGTGGAAATAGTGGATTAAATTTCAGCCAGTAATATATCGAATATTTATTAAACCTAAATAATTTTGCTACTGGGTAATTTTAATTTGGAACTCAGCAAAAATGGCATGAAAATAAAAAAGTCCAATAAAGTTAAAGGACCTCAGAATAATGCTGTAATGTCTCTTTTTGTGTTTTTGCATATATTTGTGGACACTTTGCCTCGCTTTGTATTTATCTGGTGCTTCTCTTTTCTTCGCTGTCATTTTGTGTTTCTTTGTGTACTTTCTGTCTCTAAAGTCATTTTTCCTCTTTGTGCCGGTTTTGCAGCCATTTTTCATGTTCACTGCACATTTCGAGTCTTCAGTTGTTTTGCGTCTCTTTGTGAGAGTTTTTCTGTTTGTTTCCTTTTCAGTCATTTTTATTGTTTTTATAGTGATTTTTTTCTTCAGTTGAAGACGTGTTAATGTGTTTGTGGCAGTAATCCATCTATGGTGCACATCCATGGGCCTCCTGTCGGCAGATTTCTGCAGCTTTAAGCCCTCTCAGTGTCACATCTAGGCTGCCTCTCCCTGCTCCTCTCTTTTCTTTAAAGTTACTCTGCTTCAGTGGTCCCTCTTTGACCTCTGACCTCTGTTGGAGAACATGTGATGGAGGCCAAGAGCCGTCTGATTGAATGAGTGAATGAATGAGCACCGAGCAGAGGGTTAGGACAGAGAGACGTGTCTACAGGCATAAAATGAAAGTTTCTCCTCTTAGTAAGAAGTGAACATTGTTCATCTTTGTTTACCTTCATCTTCTCAGCCTTTGTGTTTCTGGTTCCTTTAAAGTTTTCTTTCTTTTTACTGCCTGGCTGTCAGTTTCAGTTTTGTGTCTCTTAGTAAAAAAGCTCCAAACTTGACCTCTCCTTCTTCATGAAACAGTCCACCATCACTGCAGGTGTGCTGGGGCTTATAAACCTTCATGCCAAACCTCTTTATGTCACAAATTCTGCTTTAATGTGCAAAACCTCCCTCTCTCTGGACTCTGCAGACACAGAGATCATCAACATTTTGGACCTGCTTATACAGGTCCAAATTTCTGGAAGACCAACACAGTGTCGTATTTAGCTATGTGGATAGTGGATAATTTTCACACTCATGGGCAGGACACAGGAGACAGGTGTAGAACATAGAGCAATCTTTTAATGTTGATAGTCTGCAGATTTATAAAGTCCAGAATACAAAGTGAACAAAGAGCATGCCAGGCAACCCAAATATCAGAAATCATTAGGAATACTAGGGAAAGCACAGGGAACACAGAGCTACACAGACTCAACAAAGGACAAGGCAAGACTGAGACAATATATACACGAGAGGAAACGAGGGCAGAGGAAACAGGTGAGGAACTAAGCACAGCTGAAAACAATCAGGAAATCAGGGCGGGAGAGAACAGGAAGTAAGCCACACCCAACATGGAGGACAAAAGAACCTTATAGACAGGAGGTAAGTGAAAGCGAGCAGACACAGACAATACAAGTGTGACAAAGAGACTCAAACTACACATAAAGACCGAGATGAAGAAACACTGAAAGACAAAAGACAACCAGAGACGAGAGAGGAGGAAAAGAATGGAAACACAACAACTCTTATAATAGAAAACTAAATACCAACCAAAACACACAGAACTCCAATCCAAAGATAACCTAAAATGCTAAACCTGAAGACTAAGCACAATGTATACAAGGGCCACTGGGAAGGCATAATAAAAAAACCACAAAAAATATGATCAATGCTGAATTTTCAAAAGAAACCAAGAACAGAACCCAAACAAAAATCACTTCACAAAACTAAAAGAATCACTGGGACCGCGACAAACAGCTAAGATTAAATAAATATAAAGGAAAAGGAAAGAGGAAAAAGTAAATGAAGAAATAAATAACGCAAATAAATGGAGGAAGTAATAAAAATTAAAATAAAGAAGAAAAATTAATCAGAAATGACTTTTTTTTATTGATTGTTTACCTGTATTTATTTTTAGATTTTATTTAATGGACTTTAATGTTTTTAGTTTAGATTTTGGCAGTTTTTGTCCTCCATACAGGATTAGGGAAAAGTTCAAAAGCAGAATTAAGAATGTCAGAACGACCCCTCACTGGGAACCACCAAGCAGTGCACGTTTATTGTACATAAGAGATGTGATGAGCTTCCTAAAGATGAACTGTTGTTATTTAAATTTATATCAGTTTAAAAAACATACAGTCAGTGAAATCCTATTCAAGCAATCATCATCCATCAGTAATCATAAATAAATAATGAAACCCTCATTGTACGCATTTTTAAAATTAAACTTACATGTTTTTACTTAAAGGATATTTTCATGCAGCACTCGAATAGTCAGATCCATCCCTTAAGTAATATTACTAATATCAGGCAGTAAAATAAAATAAAAAAAAAAAATCCAAATGGATGAGTTATAAAAACATTCTCCCCTTGGAAAGTTGTTATGAAGGGTGAAATTATCTATAGAGACCAAAACAGCTTTGGAATCAGGCTGTAAACATGTTTATTTCTGCTGTAAAGTTTTAACATGAGTGTCTATGGGGACTGACTCATTGCTGGAGCCTCTGGTGGACGTTAGAGGAACTGCAGCTTCCACATTGGCTTCATTTTTCAGCTCCACATGTTGTTCACTGTATTCTTCATTAATTGATCCAAAAATCAGCTTTTTTTTTGAAGTGACTCTCCACTTCCTTCCTTCCCTCACACCTGAGGACAGAGTGTGTTTCTGATCCCTTCATCTCTTTCTCGCTGTGGGTGAGCAGCGGTGCAGATGAAGCTGTGATTCATTACAACCTGCAGCTGTCAGCAGCCTCTGCAGCTCAGTCAAGTCCAGCTTTGAAGAGACGAGGAAGCCTTTTTATTGCTTTACAGTTGCCTTTGTGAGGGGCCTCAGGAAACCACTCAGCCACACTAATAGAACATTCAAGAGGACAGAGCTTTTTGTTTCGCCCTTTCTCTCCCTTTCTGCCTTATGGACAAAAGTACATTCCTTCACACATGCCTCCCCCTGCATAAATCCAGACGTTGGGTTCAACTTTTTGTTCATCTCTATGTTAAATTTATTGTGCAGGGTGCAGACAAACGAACAAGTCCACTCAAGTACAAGAAGTAAACGTATTAAAGTACTCGAATACAAGTGAAAACCCTCAGAATCAAATCTTAGTTTGTTTTTCAGTAAAAGATCTCCTGAGGCTGGTACCTGATTCTCAATTCTGACAATTTTACAGAGTTTCCAGGCCGCAGAGGTCAGACCCATCTAATCAATCAGGGGCGAGGAGTACTTGTATATGTGAGACGAAAAAACTAAAAAGTATATTTTCAGCTTTTTGCACTTTACTACAGTTTTTCTAGTCTTGCATGCAGAGGCAGGCAGTGTAAGCAAAAAAACAAGGCTTTATGGGCGTACAACAAGTCAAGAAACACAAAGGCCAGAGGGCAACAAAAACAGAATGAGAATCCAGAGTAAGAACACGAGAGGAAAAACACAGAGCGCAAACAGACGAACAAAGAGACAGACCAGAATCATAACCAAAAGACAAAGAATTAACCCTAAACATGAAGACAGACCCCTTTTCTTATTTCCAAATTGTTCATCTTCAACTCCTCTCGTGTCTTGGTCCCTCTCAGCACAGATCTGAGTGGAGGAGGAATCTTCTCTGTGACCTGAAGATAAATCTCAGTACGCTGTGCTGAATGATGCATCAGGAGGACAGAGGAGGGAGGAGGCTGCAGGAGGAGCCATCCTTGAGGATGCACAGGTGAATCCTTTAGAAGTGTTTTTACCTTCAGGTGTAAAAGAGGTGTGGCAACAGTTGGAATACAGAAACCATGCAGGGAGGAGGACTCTTTAAACCACTCATCCTTTATATCCATAAATTGTTTCAGTTTTTTAACTTTCCACCTTTCACTGTTTTTAAGTAGGATTAACAAAAAAGTTAAAATATCCTGTAACATTGATTTATATTGTGAATTTCATTAAAAGTGGCCCCAAATATAAAAGTGTCTTGAGCACTGTTACACCTGAAATCATGAAATACAGCTGTAGGTGGGCTATAACAAAACTATTTATGGTTTCAGATTTAGAACCAGCTGGAAAGGTTCTTGCAGAAAAGTTTCAGTGGAATAAGACGTGAAGAAACAAACAAACACACTTCTTGTCATCTTGTCATCATTTCTGTTTACATTATACATGCTTCCCTTAGGCAGTATCATTAGAAGGCATAGCATACATTTTCATTGCTATGCAGATGACACTCAGCTTTATCTATCCATGAAGCCAGATGACACACACCAATTAGTTAAACAGCAGGACTGTCTTAAAGACATAAAGACCTGGATGACCTCTAATTTCCTGCTTCTAAATTCAGATAAAACTGAGGTTATTGTACTCGGCCCTAAAAATCTTAGAAACATGGTGTCTAACCAGATACTTACTCTGGATGGCATTACCTTGGCCTCCAGTAACACTGTGAGGAATCTTGGAGTCATTTTTGACCAGGATATGTCCTTCAATGCGCATATTAAAC
>VUQS01002575.1:2612-15448 GCA_015108495.1 Heterochromis multidens | reverse complement strand
TTATTTCAGCCACATTAGAAGGTGTTCGAGCATGAACAGGCTGTTTAAAGTCATGCCAAAGCATTTCAATCAGTTTTAAGTCCAGACTTTGACTAGGCCCATCCAAAACCTTCATTTAGGGTTGTCTTTTTTGAGCAATTCAGAGGTGGACTTTGCTAGTGTGTCTTGAATCATTGTCCTGCTGCATAAACTGAGTGAGCTTGAGGTTCAGTCCTCCTGGTAGAGAGCAGAATTCATGGGTCCACCAATGAAGGCAAGTTGTCCAGGTTCTTCACACCTCTCAAACCTTCCAAAAACTTCAGCTTTTGTCTCGTCAGTCCACAGAATATTTTCCCAAAAGTCTTGGTGATCATCAAGATGATTTTTTGGTAAATGTGAGACGAGCCTTTGTGTTCTTTTTGGTCAGCAGTGGTTTTCTCCTTGGAACTCTCCCATGGATGCCATTTTTGCCCAGTCTCTTTCTTATTATTAAATCATGAACTCTGACCTTAACTGAGACAAGTGAGGCCTGCAGTTCTTTAGATGATGTTCTGGGTTCTCTTGTGACCTCCTAGATGAGTCGTTGATGTGCTCTTGGAGTAATTTTGGTTGGCTGGCCGCTCCTGGGAAGTTTCAAGTTCCAATTCAAGTCAATTCAATTCAATTTTATTTATATAGCACCAAATTACAACAACAGTCGCCTCAAGGTGCTTTATATTGTAGGTAAAGACCCTACAATAATACTAAAGACCCTACAATAATACAACTTTTTTGCTTTTCCTTTTTTACATCTCTACAAGTTTACTCCATCTGTGGATAATAGCTCTCACTGTGGTTTGCTGAATTCCCAAAGCCTTAGAAATGGCTTTATGAACCTTTCCAAACTGCTAGATGTCAGTGACTTTGTTTCTCAGCTGTTTCTTGAGATTGTGACATGATGTGTTGCTTTTTGAGATCTTTTAGCCTGCTTCACTTTGTCAGACAGGTTCTATTGTGTTTCTTCAGCAGGTCTGGCAGTAATCAGGCCTGTGTGTGGTTAGTGAAATTGAGACCAGCTTTCCAAAAAAGGTGGTTAATCACAGTTAATTCATGATTTAACAAGGGGGGCAATTACATCACACAGGGCCAGCTAGGTTCGGATAGCTTTTTTCCGTTAATAAATGAAATCATCGTTTAAAAACTGTCACTTTGTATTTACTCAGGTTATCTTTGTCTTATATGAAAATTTGTTTGATGACTTGAAACATGTAAGTATAACAAATATGCCAAAAACTAAGAAATCAAAGTGGGCAAATACTTTTTCACAGGACTTCAAATAACTAGCCTTCTGACCAGCAGGGCACAGCGTGTTAATATAGCTTTGCTGGAAGGTACATTTTTACAGTTATGTACGTTTTACAGTTACAGTTTAATATCTTTAATGCTGATTTGAAGTCATGCAACAAATTGTATCAGTCCCATCACCTGGCTGTCGGTTTGTCAATTGACAACATAGACTGTACTCTAAAGATGGACTTAATACCTTTGACACTACCTACAGGGTAGTGAGGTCCTGTTGTGAATCCTTGAGCTGAGCATTTTTGCCAAGTGAAACCAAGGGTCACTGCACATCTTTTATATCCAATCTAAGGTAAGCAAGCACACTTTCCAGGATGCTGGAGTGTTTCTTAGTACATCAGAATCTTTATACAGACAATCTGTAAACTTACTATGAAAAATCTTTACTCACACATTGTACACATTGTTCATGTAATTGTCACAAGGTAGTTTCCTTAATAGACGTGAATACTTAAAAAGTACATTTGTCGCAAGGCAATGATGGCAAATATCAGTGGACTGTTGGTGTTATTTCCAAAAATCCATTGGTCAGACCACAGAGCACACATGTACCCTGCTGCCCTTTACCCCGCGGGCTGTTCTGTCTCCATTGGCCATGTTGGTGCATTCAGATGTTATTTTCTTTCTCTCTCTGAAAAATGTTTGCTTTCTCCAATGATCTCTCTGTTCAACTGTACTTGTTTTTATTCTGTCTGAAATGTCATGTTTGAGTTTGCACAGAATCCCCTCTCTCTCACTCAGGGCTCTCCAATCAGGAACACATCAGTCTCAGAAGCCCCCTCCCTTGTCATCAGTGATTGGGTAAAAAAATAACTGCCCATTCCACCCTCTCTGTAATATATGGTTTACCAGCCCTGTCAATTGCCAAACCTGCAGAATCCTCTAGCAAGCTCCTCTGATTGGCTTACTATTATTTCCTGCCAATTCACCTCACTATTGATTTTCCACTTGATGCTGCCTCCCGTTAGCTGGGTAGAATAACACAATGCTGCCTTAGAGTCTGACAGTTTCTGTAATGCTTTTTATAGAAAATGTTTTTTTTTCCCCAATAACTCATGCTAGTTGTAGAACAGTAATATTAATCTTTTCTGTTTGCTTGAATAGTATGGGAATGTGTGTGTGTGTGCCAGGTTAATATGGTTGTCAGGATTCTACCTCTGTTTTTGTATTCTGTAACTGATGGTGGAACGCATAGACTGACTGACAACAAGAACTGGTGAGATTGCATCTTGAATTAATTAGCACTCAGTTCTGAATATGAATGTCAAAAATGAATATCTGACAATATCTGTTCAGACTGTTTGCTCAATCTATTTTGCTAAGTTATTTAGATGTGGCCCAACATTTTCTGTTCACATCACAAATCACATAGGTAGAAGAAATGTATGTTATTATTTTGTACATGTTGGAGAGTTTCTATTTAAAACCTGAGCGTAGATTATCTTGATCTTGGAATAAGTAATCCTAATTTAAGTCTTGCTAGCCTTTATTGAGCTTTCAACAGCATGTTACAAGACATGGCTCATATTTTGTTCTTCCATACTTGCACTTTACTGTTTTGAGTGCCTAAGCTCAGTCAGACTAACAAGTATGGCTACATGGAGTGCACAATAAATATGGCAGTGTTACACTTTTCTCCTTCAGTGGTTGCCATCTTGGCTATGTAGCAGAAAGGGAGGAGCCACCAAACAATTTTCATTTGTTAGGAGGGTACATCATCAGTGATGAGAACAGAGGCAGACATTGACAGTAGACATGTTGTGGTGTTTAGTGCTGTCAAAGTTGAGAAAATGAAGCAACTAGCTCGACAGTCATCGTCAAACGTTATGGTTTCCTCCAAGTCCAGAACTTGCCGTGTTCAATTTGAGACAACCCTGTTGAAATTGATGTACTACTCTATTAAATTTGTAACTTACTTTGGAAGTATCTGGCTGGAATCACATCGATAGTCTTCATACAACCCAAGTACTTTGGCTACATGAAAAGAGGTGGCACTAATTTTAAGAACACCATCTTACCATCTCAGTTAAATATTGATTTCATTTCTTGCTTTCAGACATAGATATATTGAGCAGAACTGAACAGGACAATCAAAGATGTCACACCATTTAGTCATAAAAGTTGGTCATTTGACACGTAAACTGAAAGGTTCTCTTTATCTATTTTATTTTTCTATTACATATTTGGGTCTAAACATAGGTAAAGATGGACATGGCTACCATGATGTTACCCGTTGGTTTCTGAATTCCTGTTTTGAAGCCTCAAGATGAATGTTTCTGCCATTGCCATCTTGGTTGCAAGAAACCTGATGTGATGAGGAGGGGCAGGTCTGACTGAAACTCCTTGCTCATTGGCTAATGACTTGTATTTGAGAAGTTGTTAGCAAATAAGTGACGGGAAAATACCTTTTTCAGTCATTGTATGACTGAGGTTTACAAAATAGATTAAATTTTTTATTCAGTATAACTCAAAATGAGTGACTAAATCAATGAACTTGGTAGCAAAGTGTTTACAGATCAAGAAAGAAAGCGACGAGAAGTCTTTTTGAAACCACAACTATCGCCATCTGGTGGCCTTCAGATAGAATACAGGTTTAAAGCACTTCCACATTGGCTTCATTTTTCTGATCAGGAAGCTACATCCATGTTTTATAGTGCCATCAGTTGGTCAGTCTTAAAAATATCAAGAACATTCACACTTGACAAAGATCGTCTTTGTGCAATGATGGGGTTACCATTACCCTTCTCCTCACCATAACATAGCCTACATTCAGATTCTCGATCATATGATGGACATTTTCTTTCAGTTATTCTATCACATATTTGAAATTTAAAGCTTCCACTGTATATAGGCTCTGTGTTTGACACCTCGTCCATCTGTTCAACTCTCAATTTTAAGCAAGTCTCGAAGCTGGATTTCACCTGCCACCTCTTAAAAACTTAAAATCTAAGCTTCTGCAACGTGTGTCCCAGTCTTTGGCACTATGCAGCATGTACGTGCTGCCATATCAATCTAGTCTCTGCTAAAGCAAAGGCATTGAAACATCTGTTCACTTTCCTCTCATTTCTCAACGGTTGCCATGTTGCTTTTAAAACAGATTGACAAGCAACAGTGGTCGTCATTTTACCAAAAAAGTGTAACCGAGAAAACAGAGGGTCCAGGGTTTGCTGGACGGGCCAAGTCGTTCATACACTTCCACTGTACATCCATCGATGTGGCAATATTTTCAGTCTGTACTGGAACCACACAGCAAGCCATATTATTTATCAGAAAATGCTGGAAAAGGCACCAACAGCAGAAACACAGTCGAGAGGCACAGTTCGGTGACTTAGCAGAGGTCAGACCTAGCAGACAGTGATCAGCTACAACTAGCTGTGTCAGCACACCCAATAATCAAAGCAGCCATACCTCTAATGTTACGCCTTTCAGCAACGAAGGATGTCTAATGTTTTAATGGGTACACAAATGGATGAGTTAGAAAACATATTCAATCACTGTACAGCTGTTATGAAGGAAGAAATTAGCTATTGAGACCAAAACAGTTTATTACCAGGCTATAAACACGCTTTTTAATGCTGCCAAGTTGAATATTTTAACATGAGAGTCTATGGGGACTGCTTCATTCAAGGCAGTGTCCAATGTATATGTGGATTTTTTTTCTCTTTTAGAGACAACCTTCTGTAATATGACTATTCTCAAGGATCCAATTCAAAACGTTAATTAATTGTGTAGAATCTGATTAATTGCACAGCAGGCTCCCCGCCAATCAGGTCAATTTGAACTTCAGATGGACCTTGCCACTGAGGCTACTTTCCCCTGAAAATTAAAGGCTAATTCACTTAGAAAATTACAACAGACAGGAGAGGCCAAATCAAATCAGCACTAGCGCTCCTTTCCTCCTTAACGAACACTAAATGGTTTCAGTCTTCAGGCCTGTATATTTACAGTTTGTAATGGAGGGTTAATCAAACACTGAGCTTTGAGATCTTACCCTACCATTTGCTCTAACATCTTACAAAGTGTATAGATGAAGGTTTTTGTTCGACTGACGGATTACCTTCCACCTGCTCAGCGTAATATTTGTCTATGCTGGACTATTTATTTACTGAGCTTAATGCAGCTCACCCCACCCGCCAACTAACCACCTTTTGCCTCTCAATCCTTAAGTCCAGGGAAATGGTGTATTTCACAAAGTGTTGATTGCTTTTTAATATCACTGCCTGCAGCGTACATTTAGTGCCTGCATTGCCCTTTTACTTGAAATTGAATTTCTTCCATTATGTGATTTTTAATCCTGGCGTCCATAGGCTACAAAAATCGATTCCCTCAGCTCCTCCGCTCTAATTGTTGTTTAGCAGAAGGCCATATGGCAACAGATTAGTTTGTTATTACTTGTCAATATTGCCAGCGTTATAGTCAGTCTTTGTCTAGCGACAGCAGTGGTGGAAGAGCTTTGGGAAGAAAGTGATGTTATTTTCTTGGTGGTCACACCTGCAAATCAACAAATATTTTTGTTTGTGCATTTGTTTTTTGTTTTTTTGAGTGCATAATGATAGAAATACATCTAGAGAGTCAATAACATATGCTTTAAGTGAACTCATTAAAACAGAAATCCACCCAAACATGACATTTGACCACCATTGGGTCCATTTTATACTTTTGAGAATAACTCTGGCACACACAATGTGGAATCCCACTGAGATATATCTACTTGCTGTAATGGAAACTGGAAACAGGAAATGCTTCAGTGATCCAGAAAATCAATGGTAAACACTGGGTTTTGATTTCAGCCCCCTGTATACACAGTCATTTCTTTACTTGAGACTGACAGTCAAGTGGCCAAACATTTGAGTCAAAAACAAGGATGAAGCTAGCTTCTCTGAAGTGTGATTTCTGTTGCTTTTTACCACAGTTTACTCAAAACACAGTATTGAGTGTTTTGGGGTTTTTTTTATTTTTAAAAAAAAATTTTAAAAAAAGAGAAAAAAGTTTTTATTAGTCTTGGCTATATTTTTGAATTTCCACCTACTTCAAGACAAAAAAAAAAAAAAGAAACCCTCTCCACATTCAGATACTCTCATCTCCACAAATATAAGGCCTAAATGCAAATCTTTAGGTTTGAGATAAGGTTCTAAGTATTGGTCAATCCAGTGAGTGTTGTCAAACAAATCCTTTCTATTCTACCAGCTGTAGTCAGTCATGATCATGAATGAGAAATTAATAGGCCTTGGCCTTGTCAAGTTAAAAGACACTGTAGAACCTTCAGCACCACTTCAAGTGAATGTATGTATATATTGTAGCCTGCATGTACACTTGCCCCTGTGTGGATTAGAGAAAATCCAAAATAAATTCACCCAATTCTTCTCATAAAACATGTATGATATTCCATCATTACACTATGGAAAAACAGTACAAAAGCAGTTCAAAGAAATCATTAAAAGTCCAAAATTACCATGACATTCATGCCCATGATGAGTGTAAGTAAACTTTCTGACCACAACTGTACAAGACTTCTCTCGTTAAGATCGATTGATCAAGACAAGATCTTCGCCTAATTTCTGAGACTTTGCAGTCTGACCGTAACCCAACCCCCGAGTGATTTGCCAGCAAATTTGTGCTTGTTAAGAGGTTAAAAAGTGAAAAGTCATCTTTTCAGGAAAAGATATCTAGAAAAAGATGTCCCTTTATGCCCAAGTTAGTTTGGAAAGCAAAATGACAAAGTTCTCTCTCAACATCTCTGCAAATATCTCAGACAACCAGCAGATTTGTACCTAGACCCTTCTTACTGTGAGTCAGCAGTGCTAACCACTACTCTACTGTGTCATCCTAACATGTGGGAACAATAAGTTTTTGAATGGCCAGAAGCTTGTACAAGTAAGCTCAACATGACAATTTTTTTAGTAAAGTTAACATGTGCTGATATCTCAGCAAATACTTGAGTGAGGACAGCATTACAAAATATTTTCAGACAATCTCAGATGCAGCGCTTCATATTTCATTAAAATTTCTAGAAAATGTCACTATGTAGAAAATGTGAAATGGACAGGACTTTCATTTCCAGGAGTTTTGGCTTGTATAAATTGTAGCTCCATTTGTGGATGGGTGGCTAAGAGAACAGAGATAGCTTATGATGATACCTTGTCATATTTAACTCCTGTTAAATACAGATAGCATTGATGTCTTGTAATCTTGACTGAGGGATAGTTTTTCCCTTGTGAATGCTGAGTGCAACTATGGATGGAGCCAGGTGCATTTGAGTGTGTGTGTGTGTGTGTATGTGTGAGAGCATCTTTGCATTCAAGGTTGGCATTTACTCAAAAACAAGGGTGTGGCACATCCAGCACATGATCATGATCTGAGTATCAGTGATGTAAATTCTGCCCAGGATCAGGCATTTGACTGAAGCTTTTTAGATTACAATAAGATAAATAGTAGAGTTCTAGCGAGTCTCAGCTCCCTCAGGCCACCAAACCAGCCATTTATGAGAAAATCAGACATTATGTTTAATAGGAATTGCCCAATAATGGATCTGTCTTTGGCCCACCTCCCCAAGTCAAACACGGGTAAACCCAAAAACCATCCACCAATTGTACCATAGCCCTGAGAGAGAGACTGTGCGAGAACACTGTGACTCACTGTGCGTGCGTGGCTGTGTGTGTGCTCACGTGCATCTGTGCGAGTCTGTGTGCAGGTGCATCTGTATCTGTTTGTGTATGTTACAGCGTGTTAATTTGACTTTGCAGTCAGATGACAGTGCCACTGTACAATATGACGCTCAAATGTGCCAAGTGCGGAGTTATCTCTTCGGCTGACGTTTCCACCACAGCTACCAGTAATGCCATGTTAGTCCTGCTAATTATTTTTCCTTAACTCTTCTTACCTCTGTTCTCTCCTCTACCGTACGCCTGCCTTCTTCTCCCTCACTTGATTGGTTCTCTGTCCTTTATCCTTCTGTCATTTTTTTCTTCTCCCTCATGCACTAGCAGGGAGGATTTTGTTCAAAATCACCAGGCTCTTGAGGCTTATGTGCTGTTTCTGAAAGCAAACTGTGTTAGCTGTACCATGTAAAGAGCTATGCACATGTGATTGATTGAATGAGATAGAGGAATTGCATGCATGTATGTCTTTTAGGAGACAAAAAAGCTGATTAGAACAGATATTGAAGAGGTTATGGCTTTGTATGCAGACAGCATTTATATTTATTGTCTCTCTGTGTGGGTGGGTGGATGTGTCCTGCTGTGCTCTATGAATTCTTAGGTTGACCATTACCATTATTTTCAACCTGTGCAATAACTGTCTGCTTCTAGAGATTGTGTTAATAGAATCTGATTAGAAAAAGGGAAGGTAGTTGTCCTCTTCTTTTTGCAGTGTGTCTTACTGTCTGCTAAAATCCAGAAATACAGCCAATAAAACACCAGTGGCTTAAAGTAAACCTATTCTGCTCATTTATAGCTCTATAGTCTACATTTCTTGGACACTACTAGGTTCATAGTTCAAGATAGTCTTTATTTATGTTAAACTAGGCCTTGGTGCTGCCCTTTTGTCTGAAACAAACCAGTTTAGCTGCTCTCCTTTTAAGCCAACTTTCTTCTGATTGGGTTGTCACTCATAAAGAGAAGGTTTGAACAGTAAGTGACTGGGGCAACAACATTACATTAAAAGGAGACATGGCTCTCAAAGAATCCTGAGTAGATATCTATGGGAAAATGCTTTAATACTAAACATGGATTGGCATGGCATATGTTCAGTACTGTGGTGGGATTAGCACTGAACAAATGTCATACGTTTGCACAGACTTGCCTATTCTGATTTTGAACTTTTTTTCCTACATTGCAAACAAAACTAAAAATGATTTGGATTTACGTTGCAAACAAAGTCATTCTCCTTAGCTTTAATAGCAGCATTACACATTTCGTACTCTGACAACCAGCTTCATTCACTTTTCCTGCAGTCTAAAAGTCTGTACTTCCAGCTGATATTCCCACATATGATGAGCAGTTTTTGGCTGCTTTTGCTTTATTCAGTGCTCTACTCCAAACCATTTCAGTTGGGTTTAGGTTGTCGATTGTGGAGGTCAGGTGATCAGATGCGATACTCCATCTTCTTGGTCAGAAAGTCCTTACGGAGCACAGAGGCGTGTTTTTGCCTCTGTCTTCTCAGCAGTTGATGTTAAGATTCATTACCTAAACTCTGATGTGGACTCTAATCAGAGCTACAATTAGTTGTTGATTAACTTTTGACAAAAATCACCTGTTAACTGAAAATTATTCCAGGTGAGTACCTCATGAAGCTGGTTACCATATTACCAATATTGTGTGAAGGGGCCATCGAGGCAAACAGTGTCTGCTTTTGTGATATTACAAGTGGCAGCCACAGGGTCACCAAATGTCTTGTAACTTTTGGGTGTAAATTAACATTGGATTGCTTTGGAATAGAACATTCTTCACCAAAGAAGAAGTACTTGGGTCATAAGTAAATAGTGAAATGTTATAGAATGGTCTTTTAGGTGGGGTTCTATAAATATACAAATACAATAGAATAGTTGTGTTTATATAATGCAAAATTACATCATAAGTCATATACAGTATTATGTATTTGCTTTGAGCAAGCACTTGGCAACAGTGGGGAAGAATAACTCCTCCTTTTCAGCCTTTGTGAAGGCACAATTTAACTCTTAATAATTTCACATGAAAACTATTGGTGATGCAGTGATGCTGTACAGAGGGTTACTGTGGGCAAGGTGGAAAAGTCTCCATACAATAGGACACAAGAAATATGAAACTAATCCTAGTAAAATGATAGTCACCATTAGCAAAATGACGTGTTATATGCTTTGGCATAGCCCAGTTTAATACCAGAGGTGGAAATTAGCTATGCTTTTTCAATTACAGAATATATTTCTACTTTAATTATGGGTTCCCCATTATTGTACTGATGTGTCACATTTCATTTTGCAGGATAACTGATGCCTACTTTAGAAAATATAAATGGTTGACCAAGAACTCATTGGAACAAAAACAGCTGAGAAATAGAGAATATTTTATCCCAAGATAAAATTCCTTTAAATCAAAAAGTGTTTGACTCCATACACTTCCTAGCAAACATTGTCATTAAAGTCACTGTGTGGTCAGTGAGAATCTTGATATGTGGTAATGAAAATTACCTGACGCTAAATCCATTAAATTGTGCATGATTTGTAGTGATTGTACAAACATGGATTGATTAGTCATGACTTGCAGGAAGTGCGCACCTGCTTTGTATGTTGGTAATAATTTCATTGGGGTTTTAATATAGACAGCCTAGGAAAAAAAATGTGATTTCTGCCACATTTGTGTAATATGAAGCAATATGTCTCAGTTTTGTTATTATTTTACAGTAAACGAAGAACAAATAAAGCAAATTCTTTTCATTCATTTATGAAACAGTAATGCTGTAAATTCTCAATCACTTCACATCCACCAGGTCATTGGCAAACCATGTAAGGGCAGGGGTGGGGTTTGGTTGCATTTTAGCCATATGCTAAACAAGTATAGTTTCACAAGCTAGAAAATGTAACCTTTCAAATCATACATATTGCTCCAGTGTTTCTGTTATAGACTTCACATTTGGGTATGCCAAAGATGTGAAAGTTTGATTTAAACCTAACGTTACCCGGTGGCTATGGAAGAGGTTAGCTAGTACTGTTAACTGCAGAGAAAATCCGGTTTATATAACAGGGAGGCATTTATTTTTTAATCCATATTCAAATGTCTATTTAAATGAAATCTCATATACATTCTACAATATTAATTATAATTCTAATCAGTACCAGAATTAGTTCAAAAGATTTGTAATTTTTCATACTCAGTGATGTTCACTGTTATGTTAATTTTTCCTCTCATAAACTTAGTCTCTCTGGATATGCATTTAATCTGAAACACCTACTATATGTGACGCTCTGTTGACAGCCGCTTAAAGCTAATTAAAAAAGAGGGAGAAGACAAAGTGAGTATGAATAGCAACTTGGAGCAAAAGTTTAGGTAGTCTGACTTAGTCGTCAGTATTTTTTCCACCTCTGGGATAGTCTGTAATTAAAAGTTAACCTGCTAATTATGTTCATTTCGAGGGCCTGAATGAAAGAAAATTTCATGACACTCATTTTGGGTAGTTATTGTGCTTTATTATTAATAATATTTGCATTAGACAAATGGAATGAGTTAGGGAATGACACTTCTTCAGACTCTCTTTCTCTGTGTCTGTCCTCCTCTGCTCTGCCTCTTCTGTTTGTCTGCATTCTGTTTCAGCCTCATTACACTTGTTTTTTTCTCCCACTGCTCACCTTCCCTCCCTCTCTTTCCTGTGGCACTAGATCCTTTATGGTTTGACTGAATCATCTTAAACATACATGCATGTAATATATGTGAGTTACAAACATATATATCAGCAAATAATGGATGTATGTTTTTGTTTGTTGTAGTAACATAATTATTTGTTGTGATGTTCTGTATTAATGCATGTTTAGAGTTGTAGGCTAACACTATGCTAACAGGGGGAACAGTTCATGTCGAGCAAGTAGGAGGTTGGTGTAAGATTTTACTGTTACAAAGGAAAAGAAATCAGAGTGTCCTTGTTTTTTTATAGAGGATTGCCTTTGGTATAAAAACAGCTAATAATTGTAGCTAAGGTCTTAGAGCGTAATGGATAGGAATCACTGTAGTCCTGCCTTGACAAAGGTTAGTTTGTGCTGTTCTTGACTGCGGTTCCCCTCCCATCCTGCAGGGCGTCACTGTGGAGCTCCTGTGTGGTGTTGCCACTCCTGGCTCTCACATGGATGTCAGCCGTCCTGGCCATCACCGACCGGCGTTCTGCACTCTTCCAGATCCTTTTTGCTGTGTTTGATTCACTGGAAGGCTTTGTCATTGTCATGGTTCACTGCATCCTTCGCAGAGAGGTACCTTATAGGAACCTTATGTATTTACTTCTTCTTGGTTTTGTTTGTAGCTGTGCATCCTCTATAGCGCTTCCATCTGAAATTCTTTGGTGACTACAACAAAAAACTTGACCAGCTTTGTTGTATCTCTTGATGCATGCTTAATAATCCAGGTAAAAGAATCCCAAAAAGCTGAATCTGTTCATCTGGACGTGGCGTTTTTTTAGTGGGAGAAACGTTTCGTCACTTCCTGGTAACTTCTTCAGTCTCAGCTGACTGCAGGCTTCCCCAACCTTATAGACAGTACATGGTGCTGGTTTCGGTCATTATGCAAATATACTGTTTATAAGGTTGGGGAAACCTGCAGTCAGCTGAGACTGATGAAGTTACCAGGAGGTGACAAAACGTTTCTCCCACTAAAAACGCTACGTCCAGATGAACAGAGTCAGCTTTTCGGGATAAAAGCCCAACTTACAACTTATACAATCTCTCCATAGAACACACTATACAGGACAAAGGATGTTCCAAATGGGCCTCACAGACTCAAACATATGCACCCACTGTCAGGACAATTCTGCTGATAACTATATGCATGCTATGTGGTCTTGTA
>VUQS01002572.1:0-12062 GCA_015108495.1 Heterochromis multidens | reverse complement strand
TGATCTTCTGAAAAGTATATGATTTAAAAAGGACAAACACAATTGTTTGATAATAAATGGCTTCACCCAACCACTAACCATGAGTGAAAGAAAAGTTTTTGTATTATCATTTATATTCTCTGAAAAATGGCCAAAAAAAAGTCACAAATTCTCCCAGGGTATGTAAACTTATGAGCACAACTCTATTTGTTACTCAAACTGTAAAGTCTGAATTACACAGACTCTCACTGACTTCCTGTCTTGTCTCTGTGGTGTTGTAGAAGCGACAGAGGAGGTTTCGTTAGACAGTCCAGAGAGAGACGTTCTGCTGTCAGATGGCCCATCGCCCGCCATCACCCCCATCACCCCTCCCACCTCTGTCATCACCCCTCGCATTGGCCACACCCACGACGACATGTTCACACACTCCTCATTCGATGAGGTAACTGCACTCAAAACTGGTTTTTAATATTATCAGCTCTTCTAAGGTCATTGTTAAACAAAGTGGTGAACAAAATCAAGTTTCTTGTATCTTTTCAAATAGGAACTGAATTTGTGTTGCTAAATTTTATTTTAATTTAGGTTCATTTAAGTCTCAAGAGTTGGAGACTTAAAAAAATTATAACCTTTGTGACATCATTTTATATTACTATTAAGGGATTATACCCAGCAAACCCAATTGTGTTCCTAGTCAAATATTGTTACAAAGCTGCAGTTTGGCTGTGAGGTGAACACTCAGAGGCATCACAGTTTCCAGTGAGAACTTCTCTTATAAACCAGGAAGAAACCATCATTTAATAATTGTGAAGAAGTTTTTATCAGATCACCACACAATGTCACTTTCATGTACAGAGACTAAATGTTAAATTATTTTCCTGTCTCACTGTGTGTAGCATGGTAAATTATTTATTGCTATTGCCTCTGTATTTTTTTTTTTTCTAATTCTGCTCTAAGTCAGCATTTTCTTCTGCTAGCTATTTGATTCTCCACAGGTTGCAAATCCTTAAGAACTAAACTAAAAGTTCTGGAATTTTTTTTTTTTTTTTTTTAAAGCCAATACGTTTTCTAAAAGTCTCATTTAGATGCATTTTTTATTAGAAATTATACTGGCCCACATGTCTTTTAACAGTATTTCTTTAATGTTTGACACATGTCTACTGTCTGAATTAAGGATTTCCAAATTGTATTCAAAAACTCTTTTTAGTTTGACAAATTTAAATCACATCTGTCTGTTATATGGAGATGCATATAAGTGCTGGAGAAACAGAAAGAGAGATCCTGCATGTAGAATTAAAATACCAGAAAGACTGAGACAGAATCAGCTCCTCTGTCTGAAGGCACAAGGTCCAGATCTGGTAACAATTTCAGACTCTGACCTGAATTTTATTAGACATTTTAATAAGGTAACAAAAATCATTTTTAACCTTCGAAACATGAGACAATTTTTAACTCCAGTGTTGCTGAAATGCTGACACACGCAGCTTACAAGCGACTTAGATTATTGCAGCTCCCTTTTTACCTGACATCCTAAGAATGCTGTGAGTTGGCGTTAATTCAAAATGCTGCTACACATTGAAGTCCCTTTACTCACTTATAAAGCCTTACATGAAGTAGGACCTTAACTATGTCAGCAGTTGCCTTTCAGTTTATGTACCAATAAGATCTCTTTGATTATACTGTCTTCCTTTTGAATTTAACAACACTGACATGTGGAATAGCCTCCTCTTTGTATTTTAATTGCATTTTGAGCAGTTTTATAGGTTTAAATGGTGATCATTTTAATGTTTTATTGTGTTGTTATTTTCTTTATATATAAACCATTTGGGTTGTAGCTTTGTGTGAAAGGTGCTACATATACACATTGGAATAATTATTATTGTTTTAAAACTTATATTGCCTGGTCAGCTTGCATTCCTCCTGCTTTGGGAAGTGTAATACATTTTTGCGGTTGAGATCCTGTCTGCAGGATTTTTAGGTGTGATTCACATTTCTATTAGAATATTATTGTTTAGCAGCTAAAGTACATCAGTTGCTAAATATACAAAGTACATTTTTTCCCCTGTTGCCTTCATCAAATATTCATGTTGTTGTTGAGATGCTGTCAGACACTAATAGAATTTCTCTGCAGGAATAAAATTAGGAAACGCTTGATGTTTTGTTCCTGTTTTCCGTAGATTGAAGAAGAGGAGAGCGGAGATTCTTTTGACATCCACATATCGGTGTCTGACCCTGAGAAAGTTGGTGAGTACATGGCTTCACATCATGGCATATCCTGCAGTATCTGGGAAACATCCCCGAGGTGCATCTCAGAGACAGAAATGCAACTGATTTTAGTTCCTTTTGGCAACATTACGAGGCTGTTTTCTCACTCATTAAGCCTACATCTCCCATCAGCCCCCTGTTACCGTTGCCTCTCCTCTCCCCCTTTAAGAGGTTAAACATGCTGGAAGTGATATTTCACATCAGCTTTCCTGTTTTCATCTGCTGCCAGCACACACTGAGAGTGATGAAGGAAAATGCAGAGTAGACACTGGCAGAAACCAACAGTCTGCTCAGTCACACTCTTAGTCATTACACGGCCACATTATTACACTAAACAATAACACTGAAGCTTTGCAGCCCTGCTAGAGCTCTGAAGAAACTTTGTAATTACTTATTCCACAGGCAGTTAGTTCCCAAACTTGCTTCACAGTCCCTGTAAATAAATATAAAGGTTAAACAAGGGACAGTAAATAGTAAACAGGTGATACTCATCTGTCACTGCAGGGAAACACATGAAACCAGTTTAACTAGTTTGATATCTGAGCAGATATAACTATCAGATATTTTTCTTAGAGTATTGATACTTTTTTAAGAGGGACACAATGTTTGTGCATTCACTGGTTCATGTGAATACTAGTCATATAATGGAGTAATTAAAATATGTAATTATTTTAGTGTGAATCAGCTTTGTGTGTGTGTGTGTGTGTGTGTGTGTCTTCCAGGTGACGGGATGAATGCATATATGGCCTACAAAGTGACGACCAAGGTGAGATTTTTAACCAACATTAGTTTCAAATGATGCTGATCTTTGTGTAGCATTTATATTTGTAATTTTAGTCAGACTAAGTAAGTAAGTCAAATGCTTGAAATCTGAAATTCGGCAGGTATCAAATACAAAGTATTTAGGAGTTATCTTAGATGGAAGTAAGTAAAATAGAAAACCAATATTGAGCAGTTTTCCATAAAGATGGTACAGTAAAGGGGACCTGTAATGCCCATTTCCAGCTCTGTGTTTTTATTCTTGGACTCTACTAGAACAGCTTCATATGAATTATTGTTCAAAATAATCTTTTTTTTTAATCTTATACTGGTGCAGCCCCTCATTTTACCCACTGCCAGAAACAAGCCGGGTACACAGATCCAAGAACAGAAAAAAACTGCTTGAAATTGCGTGTTCAGAGCAGTCTGAAGCCTGAGCTTTTGCCTCACATGGATTACTTGTAGATACACTGACCTCTTTATTTGAAACTTTGACCATCTTTAATATAAGCATCCACCAGTGTAACAGTACATATATGAGAGAAAATAAGGGAAACTGCAGGTCCACTTTTTATCTCTTTATTATACTTTTTTTTCTGTTTATCACTGACTGTAATTTTGCATGAGCTGCTACATATATTAAAAAATAACTTGATTTGAAACAAAAACAAAATTATTATATGAGACATGATCCATCTGCACCTTGCAGACTGTTTTGTCAACAATGCCTGTTTATGTTTAAATACCAGAACTGCATGCAAGATCTTTCAGCTACATTTCAAACATTTTTTAAAAATCTTCAGACATATTCAACTAGGAGAAAAACATTTGCTGTAGTCTCACTTAAAAAAATAAATTTTTTTTGAATTATATTTTTATAAAATGTATTCATTAAATTAACTGTCTCCCTACAAGCTGCCATGGCTGAGAGCCTTAGAGGCCTGCCAAACTCATATTTCAGACATTGTTTGTTTTCTTCTACTCACAGTTTATCTTTCTCTCTCTTTCATTTTGTCTCTCGTTCAGACCTCCATGTCCTTGTTTAAGCGTAATGATTTTGCAGTAAAAAGGCGTTTCAGTGACTTTCTGGGTCTGCACAGTAAACTGGCCTCCAAGTACCTGCACATAGGCTACATCGTCCCCCCTGCACCAGAGAAAAGCATTGTAGGTAAGTAAAGGTACCACCACGTGCTGCACCTGCTTGACTGCTGGGTGGATTTCAGAAAGCATGCAAAGTGTTTACTCTTAGTTTGTTTTTCCTTCATCTGCAAAGAAAATTTCCTTTGTTAAATTCATTTTAACTGCAATCTAAGACCTGCAAAGTTGAAGAAAATCGTTCATTAGTCATATCATTAGGAAAACAGAAAGAGCCCTGTGTGAGATTCATCCATCAAACTCACTAATAACACAGCATTTGGGTCCTCCTCACCAACCAGAAATTTTTGAAAAGTGTCACAATTTTCACAACTTATCGTGTGAATATAAATCTATCTATGAAACAACTTTTCAGTGAATTGTCCACTTTGAGCCCCTGAAAATATGGAACTGTTTGTGTATAAAAATGTCTGAAATTCCTCAGCAGGCAGTGCGGTATATATTGTTTCAACCCCATGACTTAAAGCTGAAAGCCTGCTCTTTAATTGCATCTGGATTGGTTCATTTCAAATCTATTTTGGTAACTTAGTGGCACAATTGTAAATATTATGACACTGTCCAAAAATTTCTATACTTAACTGTCACACCAATCAGTGTGTTTGTATCCAGATGATGTGGGCTGCCCTGACAAAGTTGCAGAGTTAAACTGCAGTTAGATAAAGCCCCAAATTAAATGTCAGGGAACGCCCTGTGAAATGCACCGCTAAACACTAGACATACAAATGTATTATATCTATGCTGCCTTGAGCACGATTCATCTATATTTAAATATCCTTAAATATAGCTACCTAGCTAACCATTTAATTTGGCAAAGGACAGTAGGTTAAGACTCCATAATGGGTGCATGAAAGAGCATATTTTCCATACCACTGCTATTAATATATAAAGACTTTAAAAAGTACATTAGTAATGAAAGTCCTGATCAGCCTTATAAATGCATAAAATGAGTTTTAGTTAACAAATATTTACAGGAAATTGCACATAGTAATGCAAAATATTCTTAGCAAAACTTTGCTTGCAGTTGCAGGTTTTTAAGTCATTAATGCAATGAAAACATAATATTTTATGCCAGAGAAGAAAAACAAGTCTATACAAATGTGAGGAGTAAATTTCATACATAAACAGACTTTGTGTGAGGCTGTGAGTGAAAACAGATTGCACATATGCATGCATGTGTTCATGGGAATTAGAGTCCCAACCTCATCCTGTTTGTTAATCAGTTATGTTAATGAGCATCTCCTCTTGTGCAGGGATGACAAAGGTGAAGGTGGGGAAGGAGGACCAGTCATCCAACGAGTTTGTGGAGAAGAGGAGGTCGGCACTCGAGAGGTATGAAAGATTGTTCCTGAAAGATTATCCTCAGAAATTTAACATGGAAAATGAGTGTTTAAATGAATGCTGTCAGGCAGTCTCTGGTTTGTTTTCTGTGGAAATCAGTTTGCTGACAAATATGAATCATCACAGCCTACATTTAGTGTCATCGTGTGGTGATGCTGTTTTAGATCTGTTATCTCCAATATGCTCAAACACACTCGGAGGTCTAAAAATATACATCCACTGCTAAAAGCTTATTTGTATTTTTTAAATGTGTTAAAAAAATCAAGACGATTTAAGGATAAATATGAATTACATCTTAACTTTGTTAAATAAGAAATATCAAGTTAATTAAATACATTTGCATCTATTTGTGGATGCTTTGAGTCTCTATGTGGACATTTTGTGTTTGTGGTAGATGTGCTGATTTGTTAATTGTATTGCTGGGAGTTAGTGTTATATACAGCTGGAAAGTAGTGAGGCAAAAAGGCCAGTAAACTCAAGAAGCTTATTGTTTGTTTTCCATCATTGTTCATCCAGAATGATGGTGAAATAGGTATTGAATTGCAATCTGTGTGGTGTTTAAAAAGTCTAAAAATGTAATTGTTGAAGTCCAGAACAGAATTACCTAAAAGTTTAAACAGGCATGGAGTGACCTGGGGATTACTAATAGAAGGACAGAAAGAAAATGACCTGGATGTAAAATACTGATTTAAAAAAAACTGCAGAACTGTTGTGACAAAAGTGGAAATCTCGGCCTTTTTTTTCACAGGAGACTTTTCTTTTGCTTGAACGTGAAGCCGATAAATGGAATACAGCCATTACTGTTTTCACAGACTGTAAATAAATGATGATGCAGTGACATCACCCATTAGTGTTTTGGCTCCTGCCATGTTAGTTTTTTTTTTTTGAGCGAGAAGTTACCATATTTGGAAAAAAGGGCTAATATATAAGCTAGGTATAGCTGGCTTGGTTAAGCCAAAACTAGAGCATAGACTTTTGGATAGGCTGATAGTACAATTAACTGCACAGCAAGAAAATTGAATTTAAAATGCTCCAAACAGTGCCATCATCAGCAGCATGTTTGACAGCTATAGGCTATACACCTGCCGATGAAAGAGCCCATAACTTTAAGCCTCAACAAAATTCAAATGGCTTCATTTTTCAGTGTCGTGATTATTATTATTCGAACTCTGATAAGTTTTCCAGAGTATCTGAAACAATGTGAATAACAAAACAACAGCAGGTTAGTTTACATTAAACACAAACAGCAGTTTGAGTTTACATTAAAAGTGTTCACACGACAATAACATGTCTAACAAGAAATTATGGAACTAATGTGCAGACTGACAGACCTGTGTGTGTGTGTGTGTGTGTGTGTGTGTGTGTGTGTGTGTGTGTGTGTGTGAGTGCAGTCGTAGGTAAAGATCAACCTGGTTAGAACTTTACAGGCCGAAAGGTTAAACCACAAAAATTAGATACATGATTATCACAACATCCATCTGTGTGTGTGTGTGTGTGTGTTTTTTATGTTGAATACTGAGTAGGACGGCAGCGGGAGGACAGGTAGGGCGGGGCTGACATTCTGCTGCCCTTTACTGATGCTGTTTGATTGACAGGAAGGTCAGCCAGTGACAGCTGATGGAGCTCAGAGTTGCAGAACTCCACGCTGATGGACACACACACACACACACACACACACACACGCACACACGCAGTTAATGAGGACAAATGGAAAACAAAAATACACATTAATGGAAATTTTTAAGGTTAACAACAAACGTGCATTGTTTGAAAAACACTTTACACACTTTTCCTTCATCAGCAAATCCCATGAAAAGAACAAACCAACAACGAATTGATTCTAACATCTAGGTAGAAACTGGGATAAAGATGGAGGGGTGTCTCGAGAATATTGAAATTCAAATTTTGGGAGGATTAAAGAGGCAAATGGCAGAATAGAAGCCATCCTAGATACACTGAAAAGGTTAAATACCAGTCTTTTTGGGATAAATTTGGCTAATTAAATCTGTACTCGAGCTTCTTTCATGCATCAGTTCCTGACAGTCTCAGAAGAAAAGGGTCCAAACATTAATGCACTGTGAGGGGTACTGCCCGTGTAGAGCTCGCTATGAGTTCTCAGGCCTTTACCTGTGCTATTCACACATGGGCTCAATCAGACATGACACAGACTTTTTACTATGGTGCTAGCAAAGTAAAGTCTGTTTAATGTTGGGTCTTACTGACTCTGAACTTTTCTAGACATCAGAGCTGTATTTGAGAAATGTCTGTGTGATGGTGGATGTCCATTTCAAGAGAATAAAAAAGTGCAACAAGTGGAAATTGATGGCAGAAAAAAAAAAAAGTATTTTCAGGAAGCAAGCCAGAGCATATGTAGCCATGTGGTTTCACCTGCTGAAGCTTTTGTTTCTTCTGTCACTGTTTTAAGCCTGTTTCTACATGATTTTACCATTGACTGTATATAAAAGATGGACATAGCCGCTGTGATCACCTACTGGTTTTAGATTCCACATTCTGAAGCCTTAATATTAGTATTTTGGCTGATTCTGTGTTGGTTGTTTGGAACCAAAAGAGACCATATTTGGACAAGAGTGCTAAGTTACCAGCTAATGCTAGCTAGCATTGTTTGCAAGATGCTTCCATAAAAGGGTACAGGTGCAAAGCACAGGCAGATACCTGCTAAATGGTGTGAAGTAACAGACTAATGCAATACTAGAATTTCACCAAGACTGAAGCACACATTTCTTGGGTGGTCTGTAACACACAGCAAGGCATGTTGTTTGTTGATAACATCATTAAAAAGTACCAACAGCACAAACACGGTGTGTTCAGTGACTAATTAGTGAAGGAGAGGGCTAGCTGACAGTCAGTCACCTCTCAAAGTGGTCATGGCCCAAACTCCAGTATCAAGGTGAATAAGTCAGTGAAAAAATTCATCCCTCTTTAGAGTCATAATGAAGAGGGAAACTGTTGATGCATACGCTCCTTTTAAATTAAAAGCTTTTCATGTAAACATCAGAGTAATCGTGAATGGCTTAAAGAAGACACACTTCCCCTTTTTGGCTGCTCCCTTGTCACAAGGGGTAGCGCCACATGTTTGATTTGGCAGAGTGTTATGCCGATGCCCTTCCCCAAACGGGAAGCCAGAGACACAAATCTGGGATTTGTGGCCTTGGCTGGAATCAAACCAGCAACCTTCCACTTGCCAAGTGAATGTGTTAACCACTACACTATGGAGCCACCATTTTATGTACCTTAATAAAAACTGTAAAACGTATATAAAGCATATATAAAAATATAAAATATTTTTTGTGGGGAGGAATATTCTGTATTTTGTGGTAAGAGTGAATATTCTGAAATGGGGCTGTTGTGATACATTAATAATGACTAAAATGTAAAAATTGCATTAAGAATACACATATGATAATATTGTTAGCAGTTCAGCACAGCACAGTTAGTTATAGACTCACTTTTCAGTTTATAGTGCTGTTGTTTTGTCAGAAATACGCACGAGTGGCCCACTGGAGGTCATTTTGTAGAACTCTGGCAGTGCTTACTGTCTTCCTCCTCACACAAAGGAGCAGGTACCGGTCCTGCTGCTGGGTTGGCGCCCTTCCTACGCCCTGTCCAGCTCTCCTCATGCAATGGCCCCTCTCTTGGTATCTCCTCCACACTCTTGAGACTGTGCTGGGAGATGTAGCAAAGCTGGTCTACCTGAGCAAGCAGAATGTGTAGCAGGTACCGTCTCATGCTACAAGTAGTGGCAAGGGCACTAGCAAAAAGCAAAACTAGAGAAAAACCAGTCAGGAGGGATAAGGAGAGAGCAATGGTCTGTGGCCACCACCTGCAGAACCATTCCCTTTTTGGGGGCTTGTCTTGTTGCCTCTCTAGTGCACCTGTTGTCACTTTCATTTGCACCAAAGCAGCTGAAATGGATTCACAGTGGTTGATGCTTCCTAACTGGGCAGATTGATATCTCTTAAGTTTAACTGACTTTGTGTCTGCAGCCACAGCTTATCTACACATTTTATGGATGACTAAAGTAAGACAATAATCACTAAAAATATTTACTTTTCTGTGACTGCAGCAGCTTATCTCACACAACAGGGAAGATTCACTTCCTGCAACAAACCCGCTCAGTTAGTGTGTTGTGACATTGTTGAGTAAAGCTCTGGAGACTGTTAAGGTATTCATTCTTAATTTAATAAACATTTTGTTGCCTTTTCCTGCTGCTTCTCCTCCCCTTTTGCCTGCTTTCTGAGTATTTGAGCCGACACAAGTTTCTCCTTAAGCCTGCACTACTGTGTCCTGACTGTTGATGTAAGTTTGTCACTGGTCTGATTGACTCCCTGCAGTTTAGTGCCTTTTAAACTTCTTGCCTTATTAGGGACAGTATTGATATTGATAACTGACTTATAGTGAAAATCTGATATTGTGACAACCTCGTCCTACAGTATAATTTTTAAGAAAATATTCCAAATTCCAAGCTGAAATCTAAACATAGTAAGGTTGGTGATGCTGTCATTTCTTGGCCTATAAGTTGCCAGTGATTTCAGAGTTTGTTTTCAAATCTAAGTGATTCACACCAGCTCTTTAATTAGAGCTTCTTGACTGGCACGTTTTAAAACAGAGCTGAGAATTGCTAAATAATGAAATAAAACACCAGCAAGTCATGTCAAAGAAGAAGCTGATTTCCGACATCATCATCCAAGATGGAGAATGACTGGAAACTAACCTTCATAAAAAGAAAGGTTTGTCTTCTGATTTATATTTCTTCTTGGTTTCAGGTATCTGATGAGAACGGTGAAGCATCCCATCCTCCTGAAGGATCCTGACGTTCTGCAATTTCTGGAGAGTTCAGAGGTAAATAAGAAAAATTACAACTTTTGCTTGGCGATGTTGGACTCATCAGTGTCAGTCAGTGCAGGCAGGACATCCTACAAACCTCAGAAAACTTGTTCATTATCACCTCTGTGCTTCCACTTTTCCCTACTGAAGTGATGTAGTTTTAACAGCACTTCCTGCAGTCCAGTGTCTTTTTAATGTAACAGTGGGAGCCAGTCTGCATCGTTATTTACAAACTGCTTCAACGCACCACTGCAGAAAATCAACACAACCTGCAAACCTGGAGTCAGACCTCATTCTTGCTTTTGTCTGTTCTATTTCTGGAGTTTAATTTTTACTTTAACACTAAAAAATGGGTTAAAAACTCACAGCAGCACGTTTGGTTATGACATGCAGTTTGTTTGCAGTGAAACTTTTGAATCAGGTGAGCTGAAAAATCAATTTATTTCTCCACACAAGTGTTTGTCCATTTGCTTTCCAGACAAACAAGAGATGGTATTTCATGCATTAAAAGCCTCCCCACACTTCCACATTAGATCTTATTTGAGAGAAAAACTTTACTGCAGCAACCTCTATGAGTTCTATAATACTCTTTTACATCAAAATTTTGTCATCTTCTGCCAACATCGTGCTGAATGGTAAAGCAGATCTATCATTTGTTTTTGTATGTACTGTTTCATCCTGGAAGACCAAAGCATCCCACACAGTGTCTGTGTGTGTGGGATGCTTTGGTCAGTAAATTTGTGTTTTTGGGAGATTTCTACCATGATGCATCACGTTAAAGTTGCAAGCTGTAGAATATTAAACATAGACTGTATATAAAAGATGGATGTAGTCACTGTGACGTCACCGACTGGTTAATGAGGTTTCATTTTGAAGCCTCGATTTTAGTGCTAGGTTATCTCCTAACATTAACCAGCTTGGTTAGCAAGTTGTATCCAAACACTGTACGGGTGTATTGCACAGAAACAGATGCCTGCTAATTAGTGCCAAGTACCAAGTAGAATACCTTCACTCACCAAAAACAGAGCACCAGCCTCCTTGATGGGTTGCTGGTACAGTTAATGGCATAGCCCTATTATTTGACAATAATTCCATTAAAAATACTCCAAAAAGCATCAACAGCACAAACACTGTGGAGAGGTCCAGTTGACTCTCATTGGCTGAAGTCTAGCAGATGGCTAGCTACATAGTTGATACACACAGTTGTGCTCATAAGTTTACATACCCTGGAAGTTTTGGCATGATAACATACACACAAGTTGACTCACGCAGGTTTAAATGACTGCTAAAGGTAACCATCCTCACCTGTGATCTGTTTGCTTGTAATTAGTGTGTGTGTGTATAAAAAGTCAGTGAGTTTCTGGGCTCCAGACAGACCGCTGCATGTTTCATTCAGTGCTGCACTGATGTTGTTGGATTCTGAGCCATGGGGAAAGCAAAAGAATTATCAAAGGATCTGCGGGAGAAGATAGTTGAACTTTATAAAACAGGAAAAGGATATAAAAAGATATCCAGGGAATTGAGAATGCCAATCAGCAGTGTCCAAACTCTAATTAAGAAGTGGAACTCTCTGAAAAAAAGTGGTGTGGCTGTTTCAAGATGCACAATAAGGAGGCACTTGAATAAAAATGGGCAGCATGGTCGAGTCGCTAGAAGAAAACCATTACTACACCAGTGCCACAAAGCAGTCCGTTTACAACATGCCAAACAGCACAGAGACAAGC
>VUQS01002570.1:11822-28954 GCA_015108495.1 Heterochromis multidens | reverse complement strand
TTTTTATTTGCACCACCTTAAACATAAAGTGATGTATGTGAAAAATGACACACTAATCATGAGTGCACAAGGAAGTAATACATCTACTTAAATGTGCTTTAGTGTACATTTTCCCCTGCATTTGTCTACTTTATGTATAGTGCAAAATAGGGAAACAAATTACTCACTTCTAAGCTAAATCCTCCAAAGAGCAATCTGATTAGAAAGAATAACACATCATTTTTATTTTCCTCTTTTTATGCTTTATTTTTTATCCCTCGTCCTGTAGAGAGGACAAAGCTCCATTCCATCCCACTCATCCATCTGCCATCTTTTTCACTACTACAGTGCATCCACCAGCTTTACATCGTCAAAGCTTCTCAGCATCTTCTCATTTAGAATAATGTTTTGAAAGACACAAGTTTGAGGGGGCAATAGGATGACGGTGATAGAGAAGACTGTAGAGATGAAATAAAACAAACATAATACTGAATGATGGACGGTGAGGAAAAATGTACAACCTACACTACATGAGACCAACAAATAAGAGCTAAAATAATGAGCTTAAAAACACAAATATACACACACACACACACACACACAGGGCACAGCAGTGTTGTGTGAAAGTATTAGAAATAAACATGCATTAAATATACAATACATAGTTTCATACAGATAAGAAGAGATATGAAGCTAATGTTAACAGACCAACATAGTTGTAGGGAAGAAATTGGTTTCCTGAACACTTATAATCTGCTAAAGTGAGATTAAAGTGGTTTATTTCTTAGTTTGTGTTGTGAATATAGGGTGAAACGTTGTTCTTCACATGCATTAACTACCAGAAGACTTCCACATACCATGATGGCAGAAATCTGATGGTAGAAAAGGGTGAAGATTTCTGTATCCTGGTGAAGATGGGTGCAGTTAAAGGTCAAAACAGAGGGAACAGAGGGATATCTGATTAATGTTTATCCCATCGAAATGTTACGCTCAGCAATGGCAAGCTGGTGTCTGCTCTCTACAGAATTCAGGTTTAGTATTTTATAGGTTCGGCATTGATGGAAAAGCCTCTGAGATGGCGAGAGAGGCGCCGAAGCACATGAAATGGGAACCCACCCACTTCACGGGTTTGTCACTTAAAACTCAAATTGAGGCTGCCTTGCTTGCGTAAGTTTCGTTGTTTTTGTCCGTGAGGAGAACAGGAAAGAAGAGAAAAGGAAGGAGAGAGACAGAGATAGTGAAAGAGAAGAGGGCGGCCGGGTAACAGTGCAGATCTAGTGTGTGAAGTGATGAGATTTAGAAACAACAGATCTTAAACATGAGCAGATGTGTGTGAGCTGCAGAATCACAGAAAGAATCCAGAGTTAGAGAAGAGAAAGTGTTTTTTTTTGTATGGATTTTTTTTCTCTTTTTCCATTTTTTTGTTTGTTACAGTTCATAATGGTTCAGTAGTTCCACATAAAGATAGGAGATGGATCCTGAGGCAGATGGTTTGAAGTGCATGAAGGTGGTCTGTAATCCTCAGGGGATTGCAGGGAGATGTGGAAAGGCTCAGATGATACCATACTGGGCCAGCTCATGCAGCTCCAGGTGATTGAAGGCCTCCCATGGGCAAATGACAGTGATGTCTGCAAAAAAAACAGCACAGATGGGAAGTAATTCAGGCGCCTGCATAGAATGGAAACTAATATTTTTAACCCTAACATAAACTTACCTGTGCCTAAGCCCTCCATTCCAGGGATATCATCTCCAAAGCTGCAAAGAAAAGCATTACAAGGATTACAAACCACTTGATTTGATTTGATTTATTTTGTTTTTTCTAAGGCCCTAAAGAGGCAAAATGATTCAATGCATACCCCTGGACTCCCTTCTTTGGAGGCTTGCTCTTGAACTGACGGGTCTGCCTCTGCTTGAACTTGGGGGGTCCCTTGCGTGGGGTGGCGGGGCCTCCGCTGACACGGGTGGCTGACTTGATCTCAGGTTTGGGTGGCTCAAGATTCATTTTGAGCAGTTATGGATGAGAACGTGTGTGCAGGCTGTTAGCGTTGGAGACACCTCTCTGAAGTGTAGTCGTCGTGGTGAAATCTTTATTTTGGAAACAACGGAGAAAAAAAGCTGTTTAAAAGATGGAAGTAAAGAGCAACTTTCACTAGGTTATTATCTGTATATCCCTTTAGTGTGGAGCAGGGTATTATGTAAAATACTCCATAACCATGTAACAGATAGCATGCAGCTCCTATCACCTCTGTTTGACATTACCATCTGTAATCCTATTACCGATCTGACGAGCACCTGCCAGGATTTACACTCTCATATTTCCCAGCACCTGAATGCGATGGACTACTGCGGGGATGACCCAATTACCGATAATCCCTGGCTCAAGTTAATAAGTGCCCTCCCTCTCTGTTTCAAGCCTGTGGTGAACTCGTAATCTTGTTAAAGCAAGGACACCGCCGCAGAAATGCTGAGCTATGCACTGATGGTCTAAATGATTAAATCCGCTCACCATGTCCCAATGACACTGACATCCCAGCACAGGTCTTAACCATTAATGTAGTTATACTGGTTAGATACAAAGATTATTATAGCTAACTCACAATGCTAGTTTGGTCAAAGTTGTCATCACAGCCTCCCTGAAGAAGCTTTGATGGAAATGTTTGTGTTGTGTTTCAACTGTAATTTCTATTCTGAACTTCCTAAATCTTGCCCCTGACAAACACCCTTCTTATTATAATATTTAAAAAACTAAACTGACACTGAAACTAATAAAAACGAAACTAAGACTAAACATTTTCAGGAAATAATATTAAAAAAAACCAACTAATTGTAGAATGAAAATTAAACTCAACTGATTTGGAAGAAAAAATGAATTCAGTTTTATTTGTATAGCGCCAAATCACAACAACAGTTGCCTCAAGGGGCTTTATATTGTAAGGTAAAGACCCTACAATAATAATAATATTTCCCATTTTGTTCATCAAAAATAGCTGTTTGCTTTGGCCTATGAGGTTACTCTTTCCTTTCATTTGAATTATTAATTGACCTGTTGTGCACTCTTTAAAAACCTCATAAATTAAGATTCTGAGTGGTGAAAAGAAGTCACATCCTAGCTCATTTTTACTGAACATCCAAACGTATTATATACTTAATGAAAGGTTTATGTGGTACTGAATTAAAAAAATTTTAAATTATCCTTTGAATATTAATTATACCAGATTTCTGTTTTACTTTTATCTCATTTGTTGAATACAAATAGGCAAGACATTATTCCTGGATATTCTTTTAAGGGACAAAAACAAGCAATATGAACAGTAATAGAAAAAACAATTACGGATAATAACTGAAAATTATGATTAAAAACAAAAACATGGCAAAGAAAAGAATATGTGTGGGCTACATATACCCATGTATCTCAAGCTCAGTGAGTTTTAATATTCTGATCTTTAAAATCAGTTAATTATTTCTTGCACATGCTCCTGCACACGTGTTGTGATCTCATTTTTTAAGCCTTTTTTCTGTCCAGTAAACAAGTACATCAAACAACAAAAACATAACCAACAGACTGTATCTGGACTGTAGTATTATATCCAGGTTTGGAGTAAGTTTACACTATAGGCTTAGATGCACTGTAAAAATAACTGATTCCTTATTTCACCAGAGTCCTAAATAGCATCAGTCTTTCGATTGCAGAACTGCTGTTTAATAGAGGTCAGAGGCACCCACACTATAAATACAATCATCTGCAACACAAGATTCAAGGGCTGATTTAATCGCTCATGTTTAATCACATTTAAAACTATCGCATAAACTGCTGCTTTCTTTTCATTCCAAGCAGGATGATCTCTTGAGATCTAAACTCTTTTATCTGGACTTCAGAATTTTCTCCTACTAAAGGAAAGATATTAACATCCACATTCTTCACTGTCATGCAGAGAGTTACAGAGGAGCAACAAAGTTTCTGACCGCTGTAATAAATCCAGATGTTATCTGTATATCAGCACTGACTGGTGTAATAATAGCGATGATGGTCTACTTACCGGCTGCTTGGGTGAAGAACAGCCAGACGAGTGGGTGTGAGCGCAGCGCTGGTCTGTCTAGCAGATGAGTGGACTTCTATGCTAGGCTTGCTGTGAGGGCCAGTCGGGGCTTACGGTCCCTCTTATAGCTAACCCCTGCAGAAGATTATGTAGGCGCCGCCTCTGTTCTCGACTGTCAACAGTTCACATGTTTGGGGTTTAGGTTAAACTGTAATGTGTACCTGGGTCTAAAAGTGCATTGTGCACATTATAAACAGTGGTGGAGCATAACTGTGTACATTTACAGTCATGCTCACACATTTCAGAGGGAAATTTTACAGTAAAAAAATCTGTAAAAATACAGTAGAATGTATCTGAAATAGAATTTTCCATATTAATGTTTTACAGATGTTTTTCTGTATTTTCTAACTACACATTGAATTTTACCATTTACCATTTACAGAAATGTAAATAACAAAAAGATAATGCAGTACATTTTTTTGTGTGTTGCACTTTTTCAATGCACTACATTTATCTGGCAGCTGTTTCTAAAGCTATGATTCTTGTACAAAAGATATATAAACTAGCTGAAATCTATGATGATCTATGATCTACAGTCGCCAAGTTCCTTCTTAGAAAACACCTGTGCAATCTGTACAAACCAGCCCTATGCCATTCCCAGGACATAAAATACTGATGCTTTGTCAGAAGCCAGTACTGACACAGAGAAACTTATTTGATGCACAAGGTGTCCGTTGTTGTTGGAGCTGTGAAATATCGTAGTTTCACATTGAAATACTTTCCTTTAGGGATCATGTTTGAAAATGCAAGCCCCAACCTCTGGGGCTGAAAAATGAAGCCAACTCGGAAGTCCGAGAAAGACGTGCAGTTCCTCTAGTGACCACCTGAGGCTCCCTCCAAAAGTGAGTCATTCCCCATAGACTCTCATATTAAAATGTCCAGCTTTACAGCAGAAATAAACATGCTTACATCCTGTCACAAAAAAGAGTTTTGGCCTCTATGAATAGTTTCACCCTTCATTACAATTTTACAGGGGTACATTTTTTAAAAAAACTCACATGTTGGATTTTGTTAAGGCTTAAAGTTAGGGTTGAGGCTACATTGATTAACACATTCAGTGGTAGCTGGTGGCTTTCTGCTAAGCCTTTCTCTTTTGGAGCATTTTTATTGGAATAATCTTGCAAATAATATGGTTCTAGGTTTGTCCTTCGGTTTTGGTAAGTGAAATTCTAGTATTTTATTAGTCTGTTACTTCAGATCAATCAATCAATCAATCAATCAATCAATCAAATCTTTATTTTGAACATATAAGTAACAAGTGTTAATACACATAAAAAAAAGAATAAACACGAAATCACTGAAAGCCATCTTATTCACATGAAAAAAACAAAAAAACAACTTTTTAAACTGAGTTATATTTGAACATTTTTTCAAATCCTCCTCCAATTCACTCCACAGACTGCTATTACTTAGCACTAATTAGCAGATATATATCTGTTAATGGACCGCACCCCTGTAGTTTAAGACAACTGGCAAATATCAACTGACAACTTAGCACTCCAACTTCTTGTCCAACTATAGTAATGCCTGGCTCCAAAAAACCAATTCTGCTACTGAGGCCACCAGTAGTTCACGTCACAGTGGCTACATCCATGATTTTAACCCAAGCTACATTCTCATCCTAAACCTCCTAAACTGAGTACGTTTGTTGATTGAATGAGTGAAAACCAACTGCTGCCCACAGGTTGACAGACTCTCCCTTTTCTACCAGAGCCTGTTTGTTATAACTATGGATAAAAAGGATGTAAGATTGTTGTGCTTCATTTGTGTTGCCTAAAGTTTGGTAGAGTTGGATTTTCAGATCAGCTTAAATAACCAGAGTGTCACTTTAGTAAATAGCAGTTAATTGGACAAAATCATCAGCAAATTTATTGAATTATGAATATTGTTGTAGTTCAGCATTTCAGCTATATGCATTTACTTGATGCACCTTGGTTAATGGCTCAAAATGAAGAAGGCATTTGTATAATTAGAATAAATTATTTAATTTATTTATCTTGTTCAAAGTATAGGCTACTCACTGCACATGAACATTTCCTGGTTCCTAGACTTTGGCAAAAAGTGTAACAAACTTTAATGTTGATACATGAAAGGGCTGATGTGTACATCTCTGGAAAATGTTTTATTAATTACAACTTAAATTTACCACATGGAGTCATCTATGTAGATCTGTCCAGGGTGTACCCTGCCTCTCGCCCTCTGGCAGCTGGGATAGGCTCCAGCCCCCCCGCGACCCTGAATTGGATAAGTGGAAGAGAATGGATGGATGGATGGAGTCATCTATGTATTATCTATGTAGTTTATTAGTTGCCAGTGATTTTTAGAGCAGCATTTGTCTAACGTAGTCATAGTAAACTGTTGATCCCAAGGTCTGCACATCAGCAAGATCTGAATATTTCTTCCACTGCTGGGTTAAATTTGTAGAATCACTTTGGACATTGTAGATTATGGAGAAAAAAATACTCTGTAATAAATACAGTTTGCCTTATAGACAGTATCTTCATCTATTTTATAGTATTTGTGAATAAGTGTTAAGTAATGCTAATTAAATTAGTGATTTGAGTCAGTAGGATGCAGGATGAGATCACATAGCTTAGAATATATTCAAACAGATTATGGATGCAGCGGGAAGCTTCCTGAAAGGCCCACTATCCCACTCCATCTTTGTTATGCAATCATCTCACCATCTGCTTAAAGCAAAACCCTCCAATCCTTCATCCCACAGAAGTCGCTTACATTATCTTTGTGTACATATCAGTGTAATTCTCTGCAGTGGGAGTACTCTTCATTAAGCAGGGCACTAAGCCAACACCAGTGTGCACACCTGTAGCTCCCATTTACATGCTAAAGACATACTCAACACGTGGAGACATCCCAAAGAGGGATGAAGAGGGAGAAGCCCTAAGATCCCTTTTAAGCAACACTTGGTGATGGTGGGAAGGAAAAACACGAAGACATCTTCATGGTGAACCACACGCATTGTCAGATTTATCAGAACTGACATTTACTTTGAAACAATCAAGCCAGTTAGATCAGATTCATCAGCACTAACATGATCGATGTAATCAATACAATAATGTTGGATAAGTCGGATAAATGAGACTTGATTACTTTGTTTTGTCACTTTGCTTCTTATTTGATTTTTTCCCCATTCTCTCTTGTATTTGTCAATTTTCTATTTTTAAGTAAAAAATAAAACATGATTTAATCATTTAATTAAATTGTTTTAGTGCAGCTGCAGTGGAAGTCACTCGGCGTCTGTCATCACTGCCTTCAGGACATCCAGCCAGCTGATCACCCCTTTGCTAATCTCTCAGCAGGAGGGTATGAGGGCACATGTGCCCAGCTTCTTTGCACACTATTAATGAGCGAATGAAATCTCTGTTATAACAAGCAGAGGAACACAATAATTTAATCACAAAGGAGGTGTCAGCAACAACAAGTCACTAAGCATATTTACTCAAGCACTTAAATGACTCAGCTTTCTACTTCTACTCCACCACAACTCATAAATTGCACTTCAGTACGAAAAAAAACTTTTGAAAATAGAAATAAACCTTATTTAAAAATGACTTTTAAAAAAATACAGTTAGAATTTGCTTTTTGTATGAAAATCCAGATGCCCGAGAGGAAAAAAAAAGAGTCTGTGCTGCCAAATAGCTGAAAAAGAGTGAGCAGGGAAAATGTTTTTTGGTACATTGTAAGAAGTTCATGGGTTAAAAAAAAAAGTTCTTTGAAAAAGTCCTCACTTTGCACTTTACTGTATGTGAGAGTTTTATAGTAGAAATAATGAGTGTTAGGCAGGTCACCAGTAGGAAAAAAAAATGTGAAATGTCCACACTACTAATACAGCTTCATCAAAATAAATAAACAAGTTTATAAATAGATATTGTGAATGTTTTAGTATTAATAGCTTTAATCATTTTAAGAAATACTGACAACATCTTTTTCTTATTAGGACTCATCTGTAGTCAACATTTGATTCTTTCCAGTAATCAGTTCTTAATGATAGACTAGTTTAGATGGAATATTTTCCACCTGTGACTGTGACTACTCTGCCATCAAAACTGTTTTTGGTGCCTACATCACTCTTGACAAGTCTTAAAAATACTCTGAGTTCTTGTAGAGTTACAGGCAGGGTGCCTTTATTCAACTGTAAAAAAGTCAAATTTTATGCCACTTTTAAACAAACTTAAACAAAAAAACTGTTGGTGTGTGTTTAACTGCAGCACTAACTCGTGACTTCTTTCAGCTTCATGTTTGTAGAACATCCCCCACTGCGATGATGCAAAGTGGCATGTTCCAGCCTTGGCATCAGCCAATAATCAGTTTTCCATGGCGTCAGAGTCATCGTGCACAGAGTTCTGCATATGATCAGTGAAGCCTCATTTTTAATCCGCTGCATAACCCAGATCAAAGCATAACTCTGAACGCTGTATGGCTGGCTGGCTGGCTGGCTGCAGCTACAGAACTGGGGCTTGTGTAATCAGGACTTACAGTGCATCACTATTACTGGACTAGTGCTGACTCAGTGAGATCAGGGTCACTGTCACCTCAGAAACTGGTCCAGAGGGACTGGGAGATGGCTAACTACAGACGTCATTAGGGTGGCAGGACTGAACGTGATCGGCTTCTTCTCTGACACAGTCAGGTTATTACCTAAGAAGCCTCCTGTGGGGATCTAAACATATTGTAAATATCAAATAAGAACAAAGTTTGATCTCCTGAAGGCAGACAGATTTTGTATTTATTAAATACAGAATATGTTCTTGGATGAATATGCGTGATGATAAAATGAACAAGTTAGGAGGGTCATATCAAATATTTTCAACAGACAGTTTTATGTATATGTGGCACACTCTAATGGCTACAAAGGCCATTAAATGTGGTCTAAGGGTTTGAAAGAAGGCAACTGGACTTCTTTAAGTTGTTTGAAGACGTTTCACCTTTCATCCAAAAGGCTTCTTCAGTTCTAAAACCAAAAGGTGGAGAGTCCCAGGTATTTAAACCTTAGTGGGGGCTGTCTCTCGGGAGGTGGTCATTAACCCACTATTGATCATGTGTCCATTGATCATGTGAGTCATCACATGAGCCCAGGTGTGAAAAAAGGCGTGGGTCATTATCCCCACAGGTTTTGGGTGAAACCACTGTGAGACTTTGCCCCAAACCATCATGTGTCCTATTGAGGTCACCTGATGCAAGATGTGGATGGGGGTTGAGGTGCATCAAACAAAGAAGTCCAGTTGCCTTTTTTCAAACCCTTAGACTACCATGTCCTGGATGACTGAGAACCTACAAAGGCTATTAAATGTGGATTTCCCTTCCAGTTTATCAGGCTTTGACTTATTTGCTTGTTTGGTTGTGTGCACCAATTCTCTGCACAAAAATAAAGCCCCCTGAATCAAACTGAAAAAATATTTATTTAACGAAGATCTCTTTAAAACACATTTCTAACATGATTTAAATAAACCCAAATACAGAGAGGCAAATAATCAGTAAAATGTTATTCTGATGCTTCAGTTCAAACTTCAAACACACGGTTGAATACAGAAAATGTGCAAAAGCTTTATCACTAAGGTAAAAACAGAATACACACTAAACGACATGTAACAATAATTCAGAATTCCTGAAGGTGTTTTCTTGTGTGAAGCACTTTGTACCATGGGGTTAGAAAAGTGCTCTATTTTTCACCAGAATGTCTTTGGTAACACAGCCTGCATGACCAACAAAGCAATCCAAAGATGACCTGTTTGTAGTCCATCTTTAGGATTCTGTAGTTTCACAACAGCACACCCCCGTCAACAACATCTGCTCTCATGTTATTAAGCAGCCTAGTCTAAGTTCACTTGGAGTCTCTGTGCACCACCACCAAGTGTTTTGTTTTTTTTTGTAAATATTGGACCATAACCTTATTGGAAGTGTGAGCACTGAACCGGACCAACAAACCAGGTTCTTCTAACAGAAAAATCTTTTCACACTGTGACCTTTCAGGGACCCCAAATGCAAGAATATGGATAAGATCTAAAAGGTTCAGACTGGCATCTGTTCAAAGCCAAACACCTGTGGCAGTCATTGATTTTATCAGTGCATAAAAACAGGAGTTCAAATTACATTTTACTCAAAAAGTCAAAATCTGACATCTCAGAACATGACCACTAAAATAAAGTCTAACAGTCAAGAGGAGAAGTTGTAACATTAAAGCTACTTTCAGTGCTCAGAAGGGGTCACCACAGCAGGTAGTTCCACATGTTTGATTTAGCCGATTTTTTTATGCCTTCCTGACGCAAAAGACCCCAAAGAGATTTGTGTCTCCACCTGCAATTGAAGCAGGGAATCTTTCACTGGTTAGGTATACAAGTAAACCACTACTCTATAGAGACACACAGAAGATAAAACCCTTAGACAGTTTGAAAAACTCGTAGTTTGGAAAAAGACTTCCTGCCTCAACTCCTTTACAATGAGTTGTGTTCACTTTCAAATGAAGCAGTTTGATAATCTGAATAAGCTTCTCCTTTGTAAACTGTACACTTAACTTTAGACTCTTAAGTGTTTGTGTCCCCTTTTCTTTCCACTCCTTCATCGTTGAGGTTTCTTGACATCCTGACATTTCAGCACTACCATCAAACTGTGTGGAACCCCTTTAAAAAAAGAAATGAAAATAAGGCCAAGGCAAACTCCAGCAATTAAAGCTAGCGTGTCACAAGTCTGCTGCAAGTCTGTCCAGTAGTTTGAGAACTGTTTGGGGTCCGACCTTCAAATAACAGTCGAACAGCTCCCAGTAAAAATCAAACAGTATTTTAATCCCCGAAGAACACACTGATTATTTATGATTTGCGACAACCTGTCAGATGGTGACTCCTCATTTTTCCTGATTTGTTGTAGCAAATATTTTGATAAGTGCAAAATAACAATGACCAACAAAGCTACAATAATAAGATCCAAACTCTTAACTGGAAATTTGTGCCAGCTTTCTAAGATCAGACATGAACTGTGAGACCCACAGGAGGAAAAAGGAGTGAAAATGTGGGGGTCCACCTTGTGTTGTAAAGTCTTTTTTACACAAGATAACACTTCTTTATGGCAGCACTGTGGTGGCGACTAGTCACGTCTTTTTTAAGAGTCTGATCTCCATCTTCAGGTAAGTTTTAAGGTTCTCATCGAGGACGTTCTCCTCAACAGCAGCGAGTGCCCGGTCGCCTCCATCGTTATAGTACTCCAGCAGCTGCTCTGCGTGTTCGATCCACACGCAGTTGTGACAGCCACTCATGCAGCAGTGCGTGGGAGCAGGTGGAGGACCCTGGGTGGGGGTCCAAGCAGAGGAGGAGCTGTGGTTTCGTTCCATGTCTGCACGCTCAGAGGAGTCTGTCAGAACAGGAGAGCCGACAGGCGAATCTGGTCCTGCAGGGAGGCGGTGAACGATCCCACTGTGAAGATGACTCGTCCATAACTGCTGAGGACAGTGAGAGAACCAGTAAAATCTCATGTGGAACAGGGAGAGGACGCACAGCTGGAAAGCAACAGAAGAACACTAGGCTTGGTTGGTCTGTAAGTTTTTTATTCAACTTCTATAACTTCTATTATTTCTTACAAGAATTTTCTTCTCTTAAACTTTAGATCTTGAAAAGATATTTATATTTTTATCATCAGAATTCAGTAGTCTGTATTTCACCTGCCCCTTTCTACCCTAACACTGCTGAAGAGAGCACTCTCTGCCCAAACTCAGCTAGCTATTGCAGATGCAACACTTCCAAAATGAATGAAAGATGTTGCACATGCTGGGGTACTGAATGACAGAGGAAAATGGAAAAAGAAGAGGGATGCTCAACGATAAAAGCTCTTTGAGCTTCACTTTCACATTAATTATTGTTGTAACAGTCATCCAGCAGTGGGACAGTGAACAAGTCCAACAGATGAAAAGGACGTGTGTGTGTTTCTGTGTGTGTGTGTGTGTGTGTGTGTGTGTGTGTGTGTGTGTGTAAGGACACTTAAATCAGACATAGTGTTGTCCTTTTAAAAAACATGGAAAAGCTGACTGCTTCATTTTCCATTTCATATCAGACACTGTAAAGATTTTAGTGAAACTCTGCATTGTGATGATTACTTTTCATTCTTCAGGAAGGTACAGAATAATAATAATGAGAATAATAATAATGAGAATAATAATAATAACAGCTTCTCTAGGTTCAGGCCTCCCTTTCCTCACCAACCTCCATAACCCCCCCGGTGTGTCCCGGGCCTCCCCCCAGTCTGACGTGCCCGTTACTTAAATGTGTGTTTACCTGCGTATGGTTACTATGGTGTTAAAAACACAACAGGCATCATCAGCTCCACCAACAGGAGTGAACGTTAGGTCACCGTTAGCTTAGCCACCAACCTTTTGTAAAGACACCGACGACCTCACGGCTTTCACACCCGCACACAGCATCGCAGAGTCAGACGGGACGCGCGGTTATGTGTCCGTGTGATTCATTTTCTCTAAAATGAAGGTGTAACGAAGCTGCTCCCTCCTGGAGTTTTAAACTTCACCGTTTCAGCTGCCCTGATAGCTAAAGTTGCATCACTTCCTTTTTTCAACTCTGACCTTTTGAAGCCGGTTGTAAACAAAAGCTGTGATTGGTCAACATAAAATATACTAACCAATCAAAAGGCAGATTTCTAAACTTTAAACCAATTGAAAACGTTTATTAAGTTTGTGGGCGGGACACAACAAAAACATTTCCCGCATCTGGCCAGCAGGTGTCAGTATTTTACAATGTAAGCAGGCGGCAGACACTCAACAGTGAAATCAGACAAATATTAAATGGACACATTCAAAGATCAAAAGATACTACCACAGTAGTAATTTTATAGTAGTAGTCTTTTATCACTTACTGCATTTGCCAATAGGGTTACAGAGGTGGTGATCAGTGAGCAGCAGTATGGCTTCATGCAGAGAAAAAGCACTACAGATGAGATTGTGATCTGTAGTGAGAGGAGGGAGCAGGTGGAAGAGAGCCTGGAGAGGTGAAGGTAGGAAAGTCAGCAGAAGCAAGACAGAATACATGTGTGAATGAGATGGAGATGCTAGAGATAGGGTGAGATGGAGGCAGATGATCTGCTGTGGCGACCCCTAAAGGGAGCAGCCGAAAGAAGAAGAAGAAGATTAATATAACGATTAACAGTGTGTCACTTTCTGCCTATTTGCACTACTGTACATATTGATGTTTATATTTATATTTATATTTAATACTGTTGTTATCTGTATCTTGTTTATTTTGTTTCTTTTTTTAGTAGTTGAGCTTTATTTTTGTTGTTTTTAAATTTATTTCTGCTGTTTTTACTCTCTGTGACTACACACACAGAGTTTCTGTTACTGTTCCTGTTTCTATTCTTATTACACAGAGCATGTAAAAGATACAAGAATTTCTTTTGGGATTAATAATGTTGTCTTATCTTATTTTATGAGGACAGCGGGACAGTGGTGGTGAATTGTTGAATATCACAATACATAATTATATATATTTATCCTTAGTGGTGGAACATAACTATGGACATGTACTGAAATAAAAGTAGTAAAAACAGGCACTATCTTGAACTGGTACTGTAATAAAATCATGCACACAATAGTAACAGTTTGATAATGTCACATATATTAATATAATCACTCACAGAGAAGCTTGTTTCTGCAATATAAGTACTTTTTCTTCGACACGTCAGGTACATTTACCTTTAATAAAAACAATCTGCTGTTTTTGACAGTAAGTTCTGGTTGTGGTTCTGAAGTAGTCACTGTAAGATGGGTTCATGTTTATTCCCTTTTACTGCCATGCACCTTGAACATGCACAGGTAAGTACACTGAACTAGCTGAACTGAAAGCATGCAGGTAAGCAGTTCAAACAATTTCTATTCAGCTGCAACATTTTGATGAGGGTTTACCTATTCCTTTAAATGCACTGTGCACTTTATCTATACAATTATTTCTTTCCTCCTATGGATTAAGAGCAGGTCCATTTAAACAAATACAGGAGGGAGGAGATTTTCCATTTCCATTCACTTCTCCATTTGTCACGGTTTGGCCTTGTGTTCAGGTGGAGGTTAAAGATCAGGGATCAGGGAGTTAAGATCCTCAGGCTAAAAGTAGATTTCTGAGTAAGAAGAAACTCCTAAAAATAGAAAGTGTGTAATTGGAAACTTCAGGACTCCACAGATTTTAGTCTCAGTCTCACAAAATATTGTAGCTCTAAAATCTGCTTCCAAAGACCAACAAAATTATCTCAGTTTCTAATTAAAATTAGCTGACTGGCTCAAACTGCCCTTCTGTTAAATATTAGGCTATACTAGAGGACATAAAACAGTGACGTGTCTCCAGGGAATTTTCTTCTGGATTTTTTTAAAGTTATTTTGTGGAGTGCACAGCTCTTTGGCCTTTTGGGGTTGTCCCTATTTGGAGGTGGTCCTGAGGGTCATTGACCCACTATTGATCACATGAGTCATCGCATGAGCCAAGGTATGAAAAAAGATTTAGGTCATTACCATCACCGGGGGGTTATGGGTGAAACCCCTGTGGACCCTTGCCCCACCCTATCATGTGATCTATTGAGGTCACCTGAGGCAGGGTGACCCACAGCACCACCTCCAAATGGGGACAACCCCCACTAGGGGTTCAATACCTGGGACTCTCTACCTTTTGTTTTTAGAACTGAAGAAGCCTCTTGGATGAGAGGTGAAATGTCTTTACAAACTTAAATAACTCCAGTTGCCTTTTTCTCAAGTTCTTAAGACTACCTTGACCTGGATGACTGAGAACCTACACAGACGAAGCACCTCGGTTGTTTTCCAGGGTTATACCTGTGCCACGTCACATGTTTAGTCACCTTAGATTTTACTTTGAAATCACTGTTTGTCAAACACTTCATTTAGTTCCCTTACAACCTTTGTGCTGTGTCCTTCCCATTTGTGTCACACCTTTGTGTAATTAGATAATTTGTCTTTCTAGTATTTATTCCTCCTGTGTAGCATTCCTCAGCTTTCAAGCTGTTTTTGTGTTTCTCAGTAAATTTACTGTGTAAAATCTTCCTGTTTGTTGCTCATTCTTAGCTCCAGTTAGATTTTCTCATGCGTGGAATTGACCTGTTTATGGACACTGCCCTTTGCCTGCCTCTGTTTACAATATTTGCCTTACTGACTGACTCCCATGTACAATCTCAGCCTGTCAATTAAACACTCAGATTTTAGATTTTACTCAGGCCTCCTGCATCTGGGGCCTGTTCCGTGTGAATTTTTAATACAACTAGCAAGACCTCTTTGAATTTGTTTTTTTATACTGCAACCTGCACCATTAAAGAGCATCAGCCCTCAGAGCCATGCAGCGTTTCCCTCAAAAATGACAAACATTTCAAATTTGAGTGGTAATAAATTGGAGAGAGTGCAGAATGACTGGTTAAGGAGGACTTTTTACCACCTCTAATAGGATTTTGTCACTTTTCACTTGAAGTCATATTTAAATTTCATAAAATGAACAGAAACTGTTACTTTACTAAAGGACTCAAATGCTTTCTCTACAAGCTATTTTCAGTGACCTAGATTTAGGTGAATTATGCCTTGTTGCCATGAAAGAGCATTACAGCCACAGTAAAGCAGATTTGGTCAGTGCAACAGCTCCTTTCAAGTGTGAAAAGAAGTCTTCTGATGTAGTGTTTCTCTATATTGCTGTGGTTTAAAGATGCCTGCCGCTTTCTTAACTGTTTGACCCGTTCCCTGATGCATGGAGAAGATGTGTGTGTGTGTGTGTGTGTTTGCAGTGTGAGTCTGAGGTCCCCACAGACTTCAGTGTTTGCAGTCCACATCCATGGTAACATGCCATGGAAACACAGGACCTGCTCAGCCTGGCATGAGATACCAGGTGTGTGGTGGGGCATGTTATCTCACCAGAGGTCTCCTGCGTGACTTATCCTAAGGAGAGGCGCTCCCTCAGCTGCTGTCATGCTGCATGAAAACTCAAACCTTTATTCAGGCACATAAAGGCAAAATGACTTTAAAGGCTGCCAATGTTAGTCTGAAAGAAGACCAAACACTGAAGAGTAACAATAAGTCTTTAGAGGGTAGTTGTATACACACACACACACACACACACACACACACACACACACACACACACACACGAGGTTTAACTGGCTCAATGATTCAGTCTTATGATAATGGCTTTATGGTTTTTCTAAATAGAGTCCATCCCACAGAGGTTTTGTTATCATGCCTGACAGTTCATGTTTCTCCCTAGATAAAAGAAGAAAAGAATAGATTTTACTCATTCATGGAGTTGCATCATAATGCACATAGAAAGGTGCTTTTCACATTACACCAGATCATTTCATCAACTGTTACTGTAATATAGATATGCAAAAAGATGATCACAAAGACAGTGATGGCTATGAGGTAAATGTCATGACCTGCAGAGTACGCAGATGTTGAGTAGTGTGAGGACCCAAAAGCAGACTCACGGAGGCAATAACGAAAGCAAACTATTTATTTCAGGTGAGGCAAGAATACAAAAGAAAACTGCTTGCTAAACCTAAACAGGGAAAACGGACACTGGTGACCGACACTCTAACAAAGGACAAAGGGAGACTGAGACAATATATACACACACAGGTGATTAGGGGAAGTGGAGACACATGAGAACACAGCTGAACTGAATCATAACTAAAGAGACCAAGGAAGCACAACTCAATACAACACACAAGGGACACAAGCTCACCAAAATAAAACAGGAAGCAGCAAGACACCAAGACCAGGACCAAAACACAGTAACTTGACACAGAGAAGGGTAAACAGACACGACTGATTTCACAAGGAGACACAAAAGGATGAAACACGGGAAAGAGACAAAGGAAACAGGAGGGGAAATAACTAAATGGGAAGATAGCATACATGAAAGAACTAAACACAAAGGAATAGACACGAGAGGATGAAACACGGGGAGTAAAAAAAAAAAAAAAAAAAAAAAAAAAAAAAAAAAAAAAAAAAAAAAAAAAAAAAAAAAAAAAAAAAAAAAAAAAAAAAAAAAAAAAAAAAATAGA
>VUQS01002570.1:0-11802 GCA_015108495.1 Heterochromis multidens | reverse complement strand
AAAAAAAAGAGGGGAAAAAAAAAAAAAGGAAAAGAAAAAAAAAAAAAAAAAAAAAAAAAAAAAAAAAAAAAAAAAGAGAAAAAAAACGGGGAAAAAAAAAAAAAAAAAAAAAGTAACCAAAAAGAGACTTAAAATAATGACAGACACGTATAAAAAAACACACACAGAGGCAAAACAATGAAACGATTTGTTCAAAGACAAATAATACACAAATACAGAGATGTAAAATTACTGTAATGAGACTCAAAACAACCATAAAGAGACTTAAAATTACAGCAGACAACCATAAAGACACTGAAAATGATCACAAAGTCAAAATGACCTCAAAGACATGCAAAACAACCACAAAGAAGTGTATGATTACCACAGTGATACAAAACAACCACAAAGAAACAGAACAATGACTTAAAGACAATGTAAATAGAAAGATTCAAAATTAATGATACAAAACAACCAAATAGACACAATCACCAAGAGATGAAAAACAGCTGAAAATAGACCCGGACAGGTCACCTGTCTATTACAGGGCCAGCACACAGAGACAGACAGCCACAAACGCTCACATCCACCATTAAACCTAACGTGCATGTCTTTGGACTGTGGGGTGAAACAGGGGGAATCCCACACAGGTTGGTAATCACTGCAGCACTGTGCCGCCACAAAACAAGCACAAAAACCTTTTACAAATCTGAATGCACAGGAATACACTGACACAATACCAAATACTAACAAATGTTACATAAAATGTTGCTCAAATCAAATCAAACAAAAGTTTCATTCATTTATGTAGTTGCAGGTCATGGTTAAGATGATCAGGGAGCTTTTGAGAACCTCTTAAGAATGCCAGGCATGTGAGTGCTGTGAAGGCCAAGAGTATGACCAGCTTTTCCTCAGAAACAGCCCAAGCCCGTACTTGAGAAAAGTTTCACATGCCCCAAAGTGGAGCCTGAGGACTCCTCTAGGCTCTCCGGGAATTCCCTGAGGTGCTGTAAAGATGAGTTCAACATTTCAGCTTTATTTTTCTGCAGGAATGTTAGCACAATGTTTCACTAACAGCCATTCTATGTTTATGTTAACTCTACAGACGAGGCAAGAATTGTTTTTATTTGATAATATATTCAAACAGCAGAGTGAGGGATTTTTTTTGGATTAGGGGCCTGAAGGACTGAAAAAACAAGCCAACAGAATCAATTCAGTAAAACTGGTTTTTACTGAATTTTTTATTTGGGTGTATTCCAGAGTTTCTAAATTTAACATCTCAAGGAAATTAGGTAAAGTGTAACTAACATTTCTTGATACATGAAGAACTTAATTACTTATATTAACCAATGAATACAATGCCATATGTTCCAGTAAGTATATGGCTCCTACATAAAGCAGCAGTAACTGTGTTTTCCCTAGCAATAATTTTGATAATGCAATAAACTGTGGTGAGGAGTGAGTCACTTTTAATAGAAATCAGCACTTTAACATTTTATTTGAGCATTTTGAGACAGGATATGTCAGGAGAGAGAGCAAAGGGACAACATGCAGGTTCAGTTGGTTAGGAAGTGAACCACAGACTCGGTGCTGACAGTATTTGTGCCCATGTGACATGCCACCAAACCCGCTTGACTGTGAATTAAATTCTTCTGGACATTGTACATAAAGCATTTTTCATTCTGGGAAAGGGTGCCAAGAGTTTGCAACAGCCTGAAGCTTTAGATATAATTTCTACCACAGAAAAGTTTTAGAAAATGCTCCGTCATAAACAACACGCAGCTTTGCTGTGGCTGCAGGCTTTCTGCAGGATTAGCTTTATCACAGATAATCCCGGTGAAAGCCTGTGTGCACAAAAGGTCTGGGAGTATTTCTAACAACTTGTTTCACATTCAGCAGCACTGTGCTGCCCCGCTATATATGGCACATATTTTCCAGGCACACAACTCAAACAAAGATAAGAATTTCAGAAATGTGAAAGCAAAGAGGTATACAACAACCACAAAGAGACTCAACACAGCCACAGACTCAAAGTGATAGCAAAGAGACATAAAAGAACCACTAAGACATTAAAAACAAGTACAACAAGCCACAAAGAAAAAACAAACTACCACACAAAGTCTCAACACAACAACTAAGGGACTCAAAATGACGGCAAAGAGTCTCAAAACAATCACAACATGTGATGGTCCTGGGTCGCTGACTCAGTGTCTTGAGTTTATGGACTTTCTAGTTTTGTTTTATCTGAATGTCTTTTGATTTTTACATTACCTTGTCATTCACTTCATGTTTTCTTTTTCTTTAGTTCTTGGTTATAGTTTTGGTTATATTGTTCTTTATGTTTTTTCCTGGTTAGTTCCATTTTCAGTTCCAGGTTGTTTAGAGTTTCGTTCCGTCCTCCTGTGCCAATTCCCCTGTATTAAGTTCATTTGTGTCTGTGTTTCCCCGTTTAGTTATCAAGTTTCACATCCTGTTTCAATTTTTCAGTAATTTGTCTTTTGTGCCTTGTGTTCAGTTTTCTTCCCCTTGTCGCATTTCCCGATTGTCTGCACCTGTGTTGATCCCCGAAGGTGTGATCACTTCCTTGTGCAGCCCCTTGTGTATAAGTAACTTCAGTTTTCCCTCTTTCATTCCCTCTTTTGTCTCCTGTTGGACCTGTTTCCTTTGAACTGTAACCCCAAATTATCATTAAAGGTACATTTTGAGTTTTCATTCTGTTTGCAACAAGACTCAAAATGACAGAACAGAGACTAAAAACAATCAGCAGCAAAAAGACTCAAAATGACCACAAGTGTTGGTAGTCATTTCTGTCATACTTTCTGACCTCAAATATGAGACACACATATTTTCCTCCCCTACAGGGTTGGTTGTGCAGATTTAGTTTATTTGGGTTTATGTAATGCACCTCTGATACAGCAGTACTGCATGAATGAAGAAATAATTTCTTGCTGCTAATGTGTCAAATGTCTGGGCAAACAGCCTTCCTATAAAACAGGGAAAAGCGGCACCAAGGTTTTTCTGTCTCACTCCAGCCACTCCGCGCGTCTGCAACGATGAGCTCAGTCTGTGTCTAACAGGTAGCAGGGAGGTGTTTTGGTGCTCAGGTGTCCTTCGTCAAGGTCCTAATGGCTGACTCACAGCACTAGCTTTGTCCTGAGCGCACAAAGACCACACTGTTCACTCACTCATAGAGCTGCTGCTTCCATGAAATGACAAGGCAGTGACACACCACAAATGGTGAATGGTGAGAAGTGGCAGAAAAATATTTGTGTATGTGAAATGAGACTGGAGTCAGTTTACCAAGAAAACAAAGAAAGTGTTGAACTGGATTAAATGTATTTTTGAATAAGGAATTGGTGAAGTGATTGGTGGCAGGTGAAAATAGTGAAATTAAACAATTTCAGTTGCTTCTGCTTCAGCTCAGGATTGAAAGACCTCAAGCCTACAAGCATCTTACTCAATAACACCTTTGGAAAAAACTACATCACAACACAAACTGGTGACTGAACTAATCAGATTATGTGTACTATAGATTATATAATCTTTATTGTACATTATCTTGCATGAGAAAACTATCTGATAATCAGGATTGAGAATGGGAGATATCGCAGTCATGACTGTTAACATATAACAGGGAATTTAGTGTACTTAATTATCTGAAATGTAAGAAAAGCTTAGTTTGCAGCACACAGTCCAATCCATTTTTTTTTGCATGCAGGGGCAGAAAATACCTCAATATTCAGTAAATTTCATTTTTAAAGGTGTACAAGATTTACAACAGCACTCATGTTGCTGCATGTTCATTGTATCCATGGCAACACTATACTTCCTGTTTATTTTGATAGTTATATCTGTGCAGATCAGAAAAGACATTTTCAAAATATCTGAGTTTCAACAAAACATAAACTAGTGTAAATAAGTGATAAATAGTTTTTATCCATCCATCTGTCCATCAATCAATCATTCATTTTCTGGTGTTTATCTCACGAGGGCAGCAGTCAAAGCAGACCAGACTTCCCTCTTCTTGGCCACCTCCTCCAGCTCCTCTGAGGTGTTTCCAAGACAGTCGAGAGACATCATTTCTCCAGCCTCTCCTGGGTCTGCCCTGGGTACTCCTTGCAGTAGGACATGCCTTAAATGACCTGTCTATGAGGTGACTGTGCATTGGGTGGTAACTTTCAAAAAATGATGATCTGCTGAAAATGTTAATGTAAAAACTGTTGTTGAATTTTGTAAATCAAATGTGACACAGTTTCCTCGGCTGAAACAAACACATTTGCTTATATTGTTATTACACCCAGGCTGCCTCACACCACACAAAACCATAACACGCTGCACCTACTGTATATTGTCTGCGTCTTAGCACATTGTCATTCTAATGAACTTTGTAACACAATGAAGGGTTTTTCCCTCAGAGGACGAGGCAGTAGGAAGCCAAACAAGAGAGACGCAGCAGAGGAAGTGTCTAATTAAGCACAAACGAGCAGGAAGCTCCTTCAGGTAAAAAACCGCAAGGGCTTCTCAGAAATGCAATCAGAAGAAAAACCTCCAACATGTTGAGATGTTTTTGAATCGTGTGTTGCTGGAAATGCATCTGCTGCTGCGGTTTTAGCAGGTGCGCATTAGCTGCATCACCCCTGGTGTTCATGGTAATTTCATCACTGAAAACTTTGAACACATACAGCGCATATAGTAGGAGGCGCAGATTATATGTAGGGTAAAAAATCTGTATGTTTGAATTTGAACAGTGCTTTTGCCAAAAAGATGGCAGCACCTGTCACCTCAAATTTTATTAAAGCTAACTCAAAATCAGCTGCTGTAGTCACATTTATTTTGTTTGACTGCAGGGGAGGGGCTATTAAACGCTTTTTTAACTCTGTATTTTCATTTTTGGTAGCTTACAGTTCAAAATCATTCTTATTTATCTTACACATGGCCTTGGTACTTCATTCACCCCACCTGAAACAAGCTGTTTTTCCTTCTCTCCCTTTGATCCAACTTTCTTTTCTTTTGGTCGCCCCTCACGAAAGCAGATTTTGGCTTTTGGCTCATACCCTGACCTCATTATTTAAAACTTTGACCATGTTTAATATGAACATCCACCACTGTAGCAGTATATAAATAACAGAAATGAGGAAAAAACACAATATGTCCAACTTAACTGTAAATCCTGCTTCTATGAAAATTATGTTGCATTATTTTGCAGGTAAACTTAAGTAACTCTGATGCTTATTCTTTGAATATGACAGTTTAGACTGAACTTCCAACCAAAATGTTGCATGATTTTGTGTGTTTTCCCCCTGTGTACACCTTCGGCGAGCCAGCTGGTAAATCATTCTTTAGTTTGGCCGCTGAGGTCACATGAAGGTCGGTGATGGTTGAGCAACTGCAAACGAAACCCCTTGAATGCTTTTAGTGTTTGTCAGGTAAGCACAGGTGCACTGACCAACCAGATGCCTTAAATATTAACACTTGGGTCACCTTTGGCACAGTTCGGTATCTCTATAGGAGCAGCTACTTTCAGCTGCTCCCTTGTTTACAACAGCGGGTAGCTCCACACATTTGAATTGGCAGAGTTTTTGTGTCAGATGCTCTTCCTTACGCAAACCCAAAGGGATTTGTGTCTCCTCCCAGGATCAAACCAGAGATCTTTTACTTGTTAGGCAAATGTATAAACCATTACACTTTGGAGTCCCTATCTCTATAGGAAGAGCAGGAAGTAAAAATGTTAATGAAAGACAGGCTTGGTTTACTCTTTGTAATTATAGTGTTATATAAATGTGTATTTTGGCTCCTGATGTGAAATCATCAGGCCACGTCCTGCTGGGTTTGGATTAGTGAGAGGGGCTGGAGGGCTGATCACAGGCAGAGAGGTGGGAGATATTTTGAAGGGACAGAGGTGCATTGACTTGAGCTGTGAAGTGCCAGTGTATGGGTTTGGCTGCTAAGTATGCTCAGTTGAGTCTATCAGTCATTACTGGAACAAACAAAGGACAAAGCCAAATTACTTTTATGTTACATATTGACTATGTCTGGAAAGAAGTTAACCTTTCTGCGTCATTACAGATATTGTTTAATGTTAGACAGAGACTTGTCTCATAGCTTTTATTACCAGTAATGGCCTATGCTGACATAATGTATCAGACTGCATCTAAAACTGATCTTCATCATCTTAATACTATATATAATGAACTCTGCAGATTCATATTAGGCTGTTCTTTTAAATGTATTAACTTTGACTTTTATTAGAGTCTAAAACAATTTTTTGGTTCTTGTATTTCAAGTTGGTAACTAAGAAGTTCTGATCAAATCCTCTTTAATGTACCTCTTGTATCTAAAAGTGTTGGTTAAAAAACTTTTATGTTTCATGACCACTCCAGCTGGGATAAGTCACCTTTAAATATCTGCTTGTCATTTCTTTGCTTATTCAAACATGTTTTGTTTTGTGGCCTCAGACCAGACTGCTTAAGTTTTCATTAAGTCTGTCACTGTCACTTTATTTTTTTATTTCATGTCAAGTGAACAAATTAGTAGACTTGCTTTGTATAAAATTATAATTTTATTTGGTTTGTGACCTTTTCTTTGTTCTATTTCATGTCGTGTATCGTTCTCTTACCACTTGTTATATTAATGTCTGGACTCCCGTGAAAATGAGATATTACTCAGGGGTTTTATCTAGATATAATAAATTTAGTGAATATTAAGAACTCTTATTTTTTGTTTATAATACCTTCACTCTAACAAATATTGAACATGTATAGTGCTGCAAATTTTGCCTGTATGTGAATACTTTTTCCAGCTCTGGTAAACTGCGAATTTAGGTAAACACTGGGTAGGCTGTTTGAACTGGTTATCTACCTTTCTAATGCACCCCTTGGAAAGTGTGCCTCACCTCATGACACTGCCTTTCACACTGTGTAAACAGTCCATTACTGTACATTACGTCCTCTGTGTTTACAGAAACTAAGTGGCATTTATGGATATTAAAGGCTCAGCTGCAGCTTCTTCTCTTGTTTGCTGCAGTTTATTTCCAGGCTCAATAACACACTGTGTTTGTGTTGACTGACTGGACAGACTGCTGTGTCTCAGATACCTGGTCTGTCAGCAGGATGCAGGCCCTGGATTTTTCTAGCATGAATTAGCTCACAGTTAGATGTCTCTTGCACTCCTGATGCTGCTGTTCTCACATCAGATTGTCAGATAACGTTAGGTTTTATATACTTTTTCTTAATAAAGGGAGCAAAGGCCAACAGTGTCAAGTTGAAAGGGTAATTCATTGCATCTTCTTTTAGTAAACCTTGAAAATAAGTCTCACACCTCACACAGGGGTTAAGAACTAGCTCTGAGAAGCTATAAACCAGTCCTTAAGTTGGCTTTATGCTCTGTCTGAATTGCATGTTGTGTGGTTGGATAACAGTGGAAACACCCTGACATCACAACTTTCCTTTAAAAACAACAGTAATTTGATACGTTGGAACCATATTTCTGCTTCTAACCCTTTTTTTTCACATAGAAGGCTCAAATGCAAAACACTGGAGGCAGGTATTCTGGAGAAAAAGGGTGGTTTTAAAAGTAAGCCGATTCAGCTTCCAAAAATCAAAAACACAAAGTCCTGAGGAGTAGTTCAAACAATTCAAACAAATCATAAATCCAATAAATAAGGCAGGAAACAGGAGAACAAGGAAAGCAGGTGGGAAAACAGACACACTGACAAAGTACATGGAGAAAAGAAGGACTATACACAGAACTAAAAAGTAAACTAGGTGTATCTATTCAATATGAGGGCAGACAGATAATGACTAAGGAGGGAAACAGACAAGGACAGGAAGTAAAACAACAAAGCAAACCAACAATCAAAATAAGATGGGAAGTAACAAAGAGACGATAAACAGAAGTAGACACAGGCAGGAAAGTACAGAAGCCATAGGAAAATATGAATATAACTGACCACTTTTTTTTCTTATTATATCTTTTATTTATCCAGGTAAAAGGCTCACTGAGATTAAAAATCTCATTTTCAAGAGAGATCTGGGCAGGAGGGCAGCAGCCAACATTATTAACACAGAAATGAGCTCGAGCTCATTGTATGTTTGAGCTCAAGATCATAGCCAATAACATATAATGATGATTTACAAACCTATGCAACTTTGAAAGCAACTATATTAACCGAGAGTACTATTTTCTGGATCCTCTACCCACTACACCACTGGATCAGATCAGAAGACCAGGTCTCTCAACAAATAAACTGGTTAATTTTTGGGTTTCACCTGAAATGTTAACAGGAAGATTAGTATGTATGAGGTCCCATTGTGCCAAACACACTGTCCATGTGGACTGAACATTGAACACAACATTTGTCTTTTTCTTTTAAACTTTAAACTCTTGTTTAGCTGGAAAAATATTTTTACAAACAGATTCTATATATTCTGTATCTGGGCAGCATGGTGGTGCAGAGGTTAGCACAGTTGCCTCATAGCAAGAAGGTTGAATCCACTGGGACCTTTCTGTGTGGCGTTTGTATGTTCTCCCCATGTCTACATGGGTTCTCTATAGGTTCCGCTCACATTTACGTGAACTGGTGGTTCTAAACTGGCTGTAGGTATGACTGTGAGTATGACGACTATGAGTTGCCTGTCTCTAGTATTGGCCCTGTGATAAACTGTACCCCACCTCTCGCCCTAAGGCTGTGATCCAGCCTCCCCTGCAACCCTGAATTGGGTAAGCAGAAGAATAATGGATGGTCTGTTGCTCACCTATCAGTGCATATGTTTATTGATACTAGGTTATTTATGTGTGTGTGCCAAATGTTTGCACATTGTACAGCGCTGAACTCAGTCCTACCACTTTCACTAGAAATAAACAATTTTAAGTCTGACATTGGTTTCGCTACCAAATTACTTTGTCTAACCTGCTGGTGTATTAAAATAAACACTGTGTTGTTCTTACAAACTAATTAAATCAATCATTTGCTGTGAAAACCGCTCCGATCAGCATCCTTTTTAACTGACATGCTCTTATCTCAGTCCATTTTCTTGATCAAAATTTAGGGGACAAGGTGACTCTCAAAATGTCAACCTTCATTTTCAGTATTTCCTGTGAGACAGAGAAAGAGCTTTTGGCATCAAAAAGAGCTCATTTTATAATCTAAACAAAGTCTCAAATAGAGAACTGCATGTCCTCTTGTGACCCTGCAAACCTTGCATAATATATTGGTCTGTTTTTGGTATTTTCTGTATAACAAGTTGAGGTCAGTGCTTTTGAAATTTGACTTTTTCATGACTTTTTCAAGAATATGTTGTCCTTTCACATCTTATCTGCTCTGCAGCTGAAATTTTTGAACAGAATTTTTACTGCACCTTCCATCATGTGGAAGTGATAACCTCTGATGAAAACACACATGTGAGGCAGGACCATTCAACCTAAAATAGATCTGCGGTGCAGCCTTGTGTCACCTCCTCAGGACAGTTAGAGGTTATCAGGCCGCAGCAGTTGGCTTGGTTATAAATCACAGCCCACAGCATCAAGCAGCCTGAGCTGGTTTAATAAAGACAAGTGAAATATGAGCATGGGGGCATGTACTCAAGACCTGTGGGAATACAGTCAGTGGGAACCATGTCAGAGGATTACATAAGCATTTAACATCTAATAATGTTACTGCTGAAATTTGTAAAGGCTTTATAAATATATTAAAATATCCCTTTAAATTGATGGAAGAAATTCAATCAAATGGACAGTCAATACAGTAATATGATTATATTAAATATGAGAAGAGTTGTGTGCAGTTTGACTTTTTTCCAGGTCAGCGATGTACAGAAGAGGTTTTACAGTCTAGGTGCTGCCTGCTCTTGGTGGTACCTGAATGTTACCGGCTGCCCTCTCAGATTCATACTTAAAATGTATTATTTCCACCGTGCTTGAAACTCTAAATTATATACTTTCACATATTTTTTTGCATGTCTATTATCTAAACTATGATAATTATGATAATACCTTTACTTTTGTAGTTTTTGAAAAATAATTTTATTTGCTTTCTTTTCAAGAGTAAGATGATACAGCTAATACTAATCTATGAATCCCCACAGGGGTCATATGGTACAAAAAAAGATCCTTCCAGGCAATCTGAGGGATTAATTACAAAAGAAAAAATCCTCAAAATTTCCTTTAAAAATATGGAAAAAGAAAACAAAAACGTGCACAGTCAGTTAGTTTTACATTGAGGGTCATAGACAGATTACCTTCACACATACACCTCAAGGCGACGGCTGTTAAATAAAACTGAATTGAATTGAATTGTTGGGAAAAAAAGCAAACTAAATTATTAAATTATTTTAAATTATGTTTTCTTTCCCATGACCCTTTCATTTGTAGCCTACTCCAATTCTACTACATGTCAATAGAAAATATAGTAGCTTTTACATCACATTTATCTGACAGATATAGCTATGTTTTAAATTAATATCTAAAATCAAATATACACATTAAGGTTGTAGGATTTGTGTATGTACCTTTCTTGCATATTTTTTCCACATCCCTGTTTCTCTTTCTCTCATTTGTAAATGCTGTGCATCCACCAGCTCTCCCTCACACACCACACAGGCAGTCATGTATATTTAGTTTAATGTTTACACTGCTGTTACTTTCTGTTTTTGCCACATTCTTTTTGCAAATGAAACTTATGTGTAAGTTCAGTAAGGAAGATCTGTATTCACTCATTTGTTTGCTTTACTGGGTGCTCAGGCTGCTAGTCTATTCATTACTCTAGTCCAATCATTTGCTTGCCAACCTTCTGCGAGACTATCAGTCTCAGTTCTGTATGCTTTAAATCTCAGTGCTCTTCTGTCGTTCAGCCTTTTTGCTGTTAAACTAAAATTGCAGTTGAACTGGCTTAGTGGACATTTTTGTGTGTTTTTAAGTTGTGTTGTATGGATGAGGATGTCAGAGTACTTGGGAAAAATTAATGTGAGGACAGATCAATAGGAATCTGGGAGTGGAACAATCATCCCTGGGTATAATATCAATTGTATCTAATCAGGAAGTGCCCTTAGAGGCTTCTGTCAGTGGAACACAGCCTTTTGAATGGCTGAGAGTTAAGGACCCATAGCAGTGAGAATAATATGAGCTGATTTATGCATTCCTTCTTATGTTATAGTTGTCCTTAAAAATAAGTTAAACATACAAAAATGTAACTGTGAAAGAAAAATCTTCGAAGAAAACTTAAAAAAAATATATAGGCTAGTTACAAAAACAAGGACTCGCTCACAGGAAAGTCAGATTTATACAATAAACATTAACGACTCAACCACAGATTCAAGGCATTTGTTTTGTCAGGTTAACAGCCAAAAAAAGGACATGTAGTTTTAATGATTATCTAATCTAGAAGTGCTTTTAGAGCAGGGGTGGGCAATTAATTTCTACAGGGGGCCACATGAAAAATCTGAACTGTGTTGGAGGGCCGAACCAACAATAACTTGAACTTAATTCTGCTCAATATTAATTTTCTCCCATTGTAAAACGCAGTAAATTATATATTTTGATAAGCTGCTACTGATAATCAGAAGTATAAGAATATTCAGTAAATATTTATGTAAATTTATGAACTGTGGTGTAGGTCGAAGAGGAAAATAATCCTATAAAACTAATAAACAGTTTAAAACAAAAACAATCATTACAACAGTGTTTAATTTTATTTTTAACTTGTTAATCTTCAAAAAAAAAAAACAGTGAAATGAATGAAAAGGTGTTTTGCAGTATATTAAAGATAAGCAACTGATCAACTTTATACAAAAAGCAATACATGCTTTTGATGTTTTCAGTTCAGTTGAC
>VUQS01002569.1:0-10379 GCA_015108495.1 Heterochromis multidens | reverse complement strand
ATCACTTGGTCAAAGGCTGAGCGTAGAGTATCGTCTCGAGACTGCTCTAGTGGGAAATCTCCCATGGAGTGAATCACTGGAGCCGGCGGGAGGCCCTGCTGTCTCCTCCTCCCCAGAGTCAGCGTTGGATGACCTCGCGTCACCGCTGAGCACAGCACAAGCACTACAAGTCCCTATCAGTAGTAAATTCATCCCCACACACTGCTCCAAAAGGTTAATAAACCCTGGCCAATTTGTACCCAGAATTAGGGGGTGCATCAGGCGGGAACTAACACCAGCCTTGACTCTATGTGTTTTTCCCTTATGCTTAATTTCCAGCAGCACTATGGGATATTTGTGAATGTCCCCATGTACACACTTAACCTCCACCCACTCTCCCTCCAAAAATGCCCCTGGTCGAACCAGGTTTTGGTGGACCAGGGTCTGCATGCAGCCTGAGTCCACCAAGGCCTGGTGGATACCCCCCTGGCACCTTACCGGAATGCTGTACGTCCCTCCTAGACCGGGAGAGGGTGTCGGAGGGCCGGCAATCCAGAACACCTGTCTCACCTCCATTATTGGACACTCCCAATACAGGTGTCCAGGCCGCCTGCACCTCCACCACTCCTGCCGCGGCATTCATGCGACCCCCGGTGGATTGGGTGCAGTATCCATCGCCACCGGGACCTGTGGTCCAGACACAAGATGGATAGCGGGGGTTTCCAGCCGCTGCTCTGCGGTCGAAGTGTGAACGCTGCTGGGGCCCCCCTCCTCAGGGCAGGGATCGGCTGGTCCCCCGCCACCGGCGTGTGTACCGGCCACCCAGCTTGTTAATCCTCCTCTCATTCGACTGCATTAATCGGCCTGGCCAGCTGGGTTCTGCGGACACACCCCACCTTCTCTGCCAGCAGCCCATCCACAAACCACCTGAGGACCACCTGCCCCAGCGTCCACGCCTCCCCCTCCGCAGGGCCAGGCTGCAGCCATCTGACCGCCGCGTCATGCAGGCGGCTGGCATAGCTGACGGCCACGCTGTCCTCCCTGAAGGGGCAGCGGTGGTCGTCAGCGGAAAGACCCTGTGGTGGCCACTGGCAGGCCTCTGGCTCGGTCCCAAGGACGCCCAGAAAGTCCAGGGGGTCATCCACCTCCCCCATCAGCCGAAGCGTCACCACCAGCCCCGGGGAACGCGGCTGCGGCGCCACTGAGGCGCAAGCAGCTGGCCGAGCTACTCCTCAGCCATCACGGACTGCGGGCCCGCCATCCTGCAACTGGGTTTCGGCACCACTGTGATATGAAGGACCCAGACAGGCAGGTTTGACGTGTTTGTTTAGTGATTTATTTAGTGTGTTTTACTCTTTTTTGTCCGGCTGGCAGCTTTTCAGCTGTGTGGCTTCAGCTCCACTCTCCTTCCACTCTTCCGTCAGGTCCCGGCGTCCTGCTAATATAGAGGGGAGGCATGATTAGAAGATGTCATATGGCTGTGCTGGCTAGCCTCCCCTGACACCATGCCCTGAACCCACTCTTCCACCCGTCCCCTGCAGCTGAGCCGCAAACCACACCTCCGCCACGCTGTTAAAAGCTGTCCTTATAGAGCCAAAACACCCAGCACCATCTGTGGTCAGGTCATCATACTTCTAGGTCACCAATAGGTGGACGACCTATTACTAGATTTTGACAGACCGTTTCTATTTTACTCTGTGCAACTTTTCTTGTATTTATGGTGGGGTTATTTTAATCTGCTTTTTCATTTGTGTTTATGGTAGTCAAGGTATGTACACAGAAAACACACAGGCCAATCGTGTGCATTGTAGCTCATCCCATGTGATGCTATTTATCAAATCATTTATTCAGAGCACGTGTGAAAACAGAAAATTCCACAAGGAGATGAGATGCAGAAGTCCGAAGAAATAAGTGAGGGAAACAGACAGAGAAAAGACGAGTTGAAGCTGAGATGGGTTACATGTGAAATGTAGTTAAGGAAAAAGGAGAAAAGGGGAAAGTCAAACTACTTTCATTATTTTACTTGACAGCCAGTTGTTGACTGTGTACAGACATTGGTACAACTGTTAGCTTACTTCAGACTATACTGCACTGAATTATATTCCACATGGAACTTTATGATATTCTGGACCTTTGTTTTAGGAAATTTTCTCTAACTAGATCTCCTTAAATTTTAATTGAATACCCCTGTTCTAGAAACTCCACTAAGGCTCACTTTTTTTCAGGCCTAATCATTTGAGACCTCAACAAATCTGTCATCACCAGTGATAACCCTAACCCTAATTCTATGCAATCCAGTCAAATGGTTACAGCCTATATACAGCATACTGTTAAAGTACTGAAAGTACTTGTACGGCTGTCTTCCACCTTACATGATTGCATCTTCCTGTTACAGAGAGATAGAGGGGAAACAATGCCAGTGACGGCTAGTGGCATAACATCTAAAAAAAAAAATTAACTGGTGCTGTACATGAATAAAAACTGAATAATTAGTTTAAACAACTAGTATTTATTTTGCCAACTAACAAAGGCAGCATTGTTTAATTGTCTTCTTGACCAATCATTCACATCACCTCAGCACCTGGTCCTGGACAGGCATCAGTGTGCGTATAGGGAATAAGACAGCCCTCACAACTCACAACAAAGTACTGTGTATGCCAACACAATAGATTTTACAAGGAACTGAATTTAATATAATGTAATCCCTGTCAAGAAACTGTTTTCCAAAGAGGCCAGAAGTCTGCTCTAACACTGGAAAAGCTAGTTAGGCTCCCCTGACTGTGTACCCTTTTCATGCATTACCTGCTTTAAAGATCTCATATTGATCTCAACACTTGGGGAATACAATCTTCCAAATCTTACAGTATATTCATAACATAAAAGTGTATATAAAAAGAGTCCCCACTCACCTGATCTCATTTCAGGTGTGTAAAAATTAAAACATCCATTCCGGGAATTCAGGAAACTAAATCACAGTTCAAGACACATGGTTCACAATACATGTTACAAATTATTTCATATATTATTTTAGATTAGTTGGTCTTATTAAGGAAAATATCATGTGAAGCACAGAATTTTACTTGTGCTGTTCTTTTGGAAGGAATAAAAAAGAGAGACTGGTTGGGTACAGAAACTTGAATTTCAAACAAATAAATGTCACAAACCCAACCACACTATCTGACTGATAGTTTAAATATTCTAAACAAAATGGGCAAGTAGCACTAAAAGACAATTGGAATTGTTGATCGAGGGCTACCTTATCCCAGTAACTAAGAGGGGCTCTTTTCATCTTATATCTCTGCTTTTTTAAGCCTCCAACAAAAGGACAGTTGTTCAAAGTTCTGACACTATCAGTTTAATCTTCTGCTAGACTAACATGATGCTTATCTTAATAATGACCATCAAAGGTCTATTTTAATGCTGAGATCGGCACTGGCAATTGCACCCCAGGGAAGGACTTCTTAGAGAAGAGTGCAGCTCGATGTTATCCAGTATGGCGGTTATCAGATCTGCTGCAAAGGATGTGAGGCTTCCCGAACTGGGGTTTAAGAAAGGGGAAAAAGAAGGGAAGCTATCCTCCTGCCCAGGATAGTGTGGAGGGCAGGGGAGCGCAATACTGCACTCACATTGCTGAGTGTGCTCTCACTGTGTTACACACACCAACTGAAGAAATGCTTCGATGTTAATGCTCCCCTCTCTTTCTATTGTTTTGTCTCTGTGGTATGCAGCTCACCTTTGGGACAGGCTTGGATTATAATACAATGAATGCAAATCAAACCTCTCCTCCTGCATGTTTGACACAGTAGACCAGTTAAACCAGTAATATTCCTCAATGCTTAGCTCCACTCCCAATCTTTTCATTACACATATTTTTCACTAACAATTTTACTGCAGAGATTTGGAACAATGATCACACTAGTTATCGCTGGATGGAAACCAGATTTCATCAAACTGTATCAGATAATCTTATAAAAGCAGCTAAGAAGCCCAAGTAGCCCAAGGCAAAAACATTTTAACCAGCTGCATCTAAGGGCCACTCAATCAATGAGTGGTCTTGAATTACTAAGTTACAAATATAAAGTCATCAGGTGCAGATGCTATTTAGACACTGTGCTAGCTTGTTGTCTATTTTATTGATTGATTTTGACTGGTTTAGCCAAACAATTACATGGACTAAAAGCACCAGTAGCCTGTGAATGGCTAGCCGTTTGTAAAACATTATATGTTTTGCAGCTAATGTGCTAAAATATTAAGAATGCAGTAGATTTTCAGGTGAGTTCAGCAACATAGACTGTAATTAAGTTCCTAATGTCATACTACGTTTATATTTGCTATTTATTTATTTTGGATATTGCATTAGCATTTTACACCCACTTTATTATGTAAGTAAGTGCAAACCAATTAAAGATCTCTTCAACTTTAAACATCCATCATTGTGAAGTAGTGTTAATTCCCATTCAAGATCATCTCCTCATGGATGTCCTTACAGAATCCTGTTATGTGTAGATCACTACCTGGAAGTCCCATTCTGACAACCTGCAGCATGTGATTTTACCATGGACATCAAACTTACAGAGAGCACACCTTTATTCTGTGTAAAGCATCATCAGGGGTGATGAGCCCTGGATCTCCAGCTATGACCAATCAGTTTTCAGCAGATTTCATTGAAATTGTCAATAGAGAGTTTTACTGGGACATCTTAAGGCATCTAAGGGAACACAGGAAACCACCAGGAGACCAGCCACCTTCAAATAGGTAAGGTTTTAATTTTTTTTTTAGCCCAACCCCATAATATTTTGAATACTCCTTGCATACTGCAAGAAATACACTGGGCACATAAGAAACACTGACATCAGAGGATGTCAAGATATTGTCTTGTATGTTTTTCCACCTCTGGTTGGAAAAAAGAAGGTTCCCGGTTTGAATCCCTTGGTTGGCTCACACCCTTCTGTGTGGAGTTTCCATGTTCTGCCTCTGTCTGCATGAATTTCCTCTGGGTGCTCTGGCCTCTTCCCACAGTCCAAAGAATGCACTGTAAAGAGTACATGTTAGTTTAATTTGTGATTCTAAATTGGCCATGGCTGTGATGTAAATAAAGTGTTTGAAGTGTACAGAATAAATTGCTGTATGAAAGTATGGTTAAATGTAGCTTGTAGTCTGGAGCACTTTGAGTGGTTAGTAGGACTAGAAAAGTGCTATATAACTGTGAGTACATTACATTACATTAACCTCTTGAATTCCACCATGTCAGCAGCAAAACACTTAGGAGTAGTGCTAGAGTTAGGTTGCATTCTAGCAAAGAGGCATAGTCTTAGAAACTTGAAGATGTTACCTCTCAAATCAAGTCTCTTTTATGCATTTTGGCCTTACATTTCTTCTGTTATAAGATTTCCTTTTGGGTAGGGTTAAAATTTCATTTAAAGTGGTAGATGTGGACATGACTCCAAGGGATTTATATCCACCTAGTCACCAGCAACCTGTGTCTTTAAAGGTTATGTGTTGTTTTGGCCAAATAGGCAAATTTTGAGAAACTAGAAGATGTTAAATTTCAAATGAAGTCTACTACATTTTGGAATTACAGTCTTTTGTTAAAAGGCAAATATTCTATAAAAAGGGATGGATGTTAACCAAACCCTACCACTGACCCCAACCCCTGATGGGTCATTAGCATCCTGGTGGATGTTAAAAAGTTGATAAACAACTGTCACAAAGCCAAGCTGGTCACAACAACTACCTGATAGACTGGTCAAACTTTCTTTAGACCTACACAGGGGTCCAGTGTATTCAGATTTTCAGATTATTGTGCATGCTTTGTCATAATTGCCAGACACATTGGCAGGGAAGTAATGTGCATAACAAAACCTGTTTCATTAAGCTAAACTGTGTCTTAACCTGATAAATGAAATGCAAGAGAAACCTGACATGCTCACGTTTTCCAGGCGGATACACATCTTCAGATGAACAACTGTCTAAGCCTCAATATTCTGATGACTCCGTTGATGACAGAGGTGAGTGAATAAGGAAAGAATAGAAAGCAAATGTACAAGAAGAGAATGGAAAGGGAGTAAAGAAAAAAGATGAGAAAAGGAGGAGGCCTATTTGTCAGTCTAATTATGAGAGACCGATCAGAGGCCCCAGTGCATAGTGGGATGGTCTGAGTCAGGAAAAAGACTCTGGCTGGTTACACTGAATATTAATAGAAAGAGATGAGAAGGGAGAAAGCATTTTATTTGAGAGACTAATGGTGGATGTGAGTAAACTTCTTTTCCAATATCTGGGTTGCTCTGACATCTCTCATGTCTGTGGCCTCTTTTGAATAGAGCAACTCTCAGATAAGTTGGACCACTACAGGGTAGTCTTGTCAGATTTCAATATCAGACATCAGATTTTAACCTACTGTGCACTATGGAGGAGAATATAAGGAAGGACTGGAAGCTGGATGCAGTTTGAATAATGATTCCTGTGCTCAAACAGTTGGATTTGAAGAATCCTTTGATTTGCTGTCCAACCATGACAAAATATCAGTTGTATGTAGTTTTTTAGTTCTCTCTGTATGGAGTTGCTACACATTATTATACAAGCTACCTTTAAAACTCAGTGTATCTTTTGAATTGCAAAAATGGAAAAATTACAGATTGAAGTACATTATGAATTTTAACATGGAAGTCCAGAGGTGCTATTATTAGAGTGAAATTACTTTACAAAAAATTAAATAGACACTTTATTTTGCATGTGTGTGCTTATGACTGATTAATAAACAAAGAAAAATATCTACTTTTCCCAGAAGTAATGATGTAATAACAATACAACAAAACAATCCTAAATTAAATAGACACAAAAACCTAGCATTTAGCAGATATTTGACACCCCTGGTTAAAAAAAAAAGAAAAAAAGATAATTTGAAGTGAGTCTGACAAATTTTCAGACGTGTCATAAAATAAATTTCAAAATACTCACAATGGATCCATCAGTGAATGAGTGTGTATGTGATTGTGCCTAATAAATGTGTGTGAATGGATAGATTTGGCTTGTAGAGCTCTGAGAGGTCAATAAGAGTAAAAGGAAAATGCTATTTAAATACTAATCCCTCAAAAATTTAGTTCAAATTTATGTGTTCAAACACAGATACCAGAGTATTTACAGCAGTGGAAAAGCATCAAAGGAGACTATTTCCTGCTGTGTGTGACATGTAGGACATGAGTAAAAATAGTTATACAGTACAGTGTACAGCTGTACACAGCTGTATATTTGATTCTTTGGTGTAAGTATTATTCTGAAAGGTGTGGTCTTTGCTGATGAATGTATCCAGAACAATCCTAAGTACTTTTTCTAATTCTCTTGAACACATATGGTGGGTTTGGATAAAACAATTTAGATTTAAGTCTAATACCAAATCTATCAAAATAACCTTTTCACCTGCCACCATAAATGTGTCAAAGCAATACTGACCAGATAAGAACAAGACTTCCTAAACCCCAGTGAACCTTCTTTTGTTTGACATGAAAATGAGATAAACATCAGGACAGATGGGTCTTTATACCCAAAAAATGGGTTTATATAACCTTAACCTTATCCTAACCCTATATTTTTGAGAAAGGAAAGATGGACTTTTTCTCTGATTGCCAAGACTTGGGAGACTAATTTAACAAAAACAAAACTATCAGACTATTTAAGTAATAAATATTACTTAAATATTCTGATTGCCCAGGGTTAGAGTTAGTGTTGGGGTCATGATGAGGACTTAGACCTTGACTTAGACTTAAAGTATTAAAGAGACATTGATTTTTTTATCAGAATTAAAACATATATTTGTATTTACCCCCAATGCTAATCATGTGTTGTAAATATATTTTCAGTTTAAACCAAGAATTTTAAATGTAGACTACTTTTTTATATGCTAGAGATATCTGGGTGAACATGTACAAAGTACATAAAGTGATAAATGCAAAAAGTCTGAACAATTTCCAAAAATAATATTTCCTTCCTTCTAAGACAAAATATTAAGCAGAAGGCTTCAACTTTAGGCAGGAATGCCAGCTATCTGCCCACTAGAATACATGCCTGGGCCCCACGTGATAAAAGCCTGACTGTCTTCTGTTGCTGGCTTTTTGCCTGACTCGACCTTGTGCATTATTGAATCTTATTTTGATAGTTTTGGAGGTTTTATTGGAGATTTTATGGGGGATTTTAAGAGATGACTTTCTTGATTAATCAGTGTAGTTCAGAAGAGTAAGTTTAGTATTTTTAATAGACTTCAAAGACAACAGACTGCCTGCTTTCAAGCACTCAGTGACATCAGTGCATTAGTACAAACTCATCTGAGCGAGCCACTGATCCACCGATCTGCCTTTGTTGAAATGATGCCTGGTACTTCCTGTGTTCTGGAAAGTGTCATCTCAAACTCTCCGAAGGCCTACATGAGGACAACCAGAACCAAACCCCACCTTCAGGCCCAACTGGAAGTGATTCAGCTAGGAACTGCGCTGCAAAGGTTACATAATTATCTCCTGCTTTCATTAAGAGTTAACGTCTACTTTTCTGAGCCCTGAGATGTGTTATTACTTAATTACTTTCACAAACTGTTTCATATTAAAATGATATAGTCCTTATCACCAACTCAAAAGAATACTTGTCCATTAATTAAGAAGATCCATTTACTCATCTGTTCTAGCCTGACTTTATCATTTGTTCACATTTAACACCTTATTTATTCATTTGTAAAGGACATAATTTAACCAGTAGTTAATGTAATATGAGTATAAGTGTAATTAAAAATAAATACTGTAACTTAAATGCTATATATATATGAAAACAAGAGGCAATAAAAACTCTGTTCTCATATGAATGATGGCCAGAAATTGCAGCAAGGACAAAGGGTCCCCTTTTTTCTGAGAAGACATTTTAATGTTTTAATCATTCTTTTAATCCATTATCCATTCCTTTTCACTACATTATTGTATATATAGCTATTATATAGCTATATAATGTTAAACAACACAATAATGCACTCACAGCTCCTCTGCTAATTATATATGAAAAACAATATTCACTGCTAAAAAATAAATATAAAAATAAATAAATAAGGAACACTTTGAAAACACATCAGATCTCAATGGGGGGAAAAGTCATGCTGGATATCTATACTGATCTGGACTGGATAGTGTGTTAGGAAAGAAAGGATGCCACATCATTTGATGAAAATTAAAATTATCAACCTACAAAGGGCTGAATTCAAAGACACCCTGAAAATCAAAGTGAAAAAATGATGCAGCAGCCTAGTCCATTTTGATGAAATTTCATTGTAGCAACTCAAAATGGTACTCAGTAGTTTGTACAGCCCCCATGTGCTTGCATGCATGCCTGACAACGTTGTGACATGCTCCTAATGAGACAATGGATGGTGTCCTGGGGGATCGCTTCCCAGATCTGAATCAGGGCATCACTGAGCTTCTGAACAGTCTGAGGTGCAACCTAGCAGGGTCAGAGGGACCAAAACTTAATGTCCCAGAGGTGTTCTATTGGATTTGGCCTGTAGAGGTCTGTGGACATGCATCCCCAGACCATCACTGACCCTCACCAAACCAGTCATGCTGAACAATGTTAAAGGGAGCATAACGTTCTCCACAGCTTTCCCAGACCCTTTCACTTCTGTCACATGTACTCAGTGTTACCCTGCTCTCATCTGTGAAAAGCACAGGACCTGCCAATTCTGGTATTCTATGGCAAATACCAATCAGGCTCGGCAAAATCCTGGGCAGTGAGCACAGGGCCCACTAGGCCCCCTCAGGCCACCTTCATGAAGTCTGTTTCTGATTTTTTGGTCAGTGACATTCACACCAGTGGCTTGGTGAAGGTCATTTTGTAGGGCTCTGGCAGTGCTCATCCTGTTACTACTTGCACAAAGGAGCAGATACCGGTCCTGCTGATGGGTTAAGGACCTATTACGGCCCTGTCCAGCTCTTCTAGAGTAACTGTCTGTCTCCTCCGTGCTCTTGAGACTGTGCTGGGAGACACAGGAAACCTTCTGGCAATGGCACATATTGATGTGCCATCCTGGAGGAGTTGGACTACCTGAGCAACCTCTGTAGGGTCCAGGTATCACCTCATGCTACCAGTAGTGACACTGACCCTAGCCAAATGCAAAACTAGTGAAAAAACAGTCAGAAAAGATGAGGAGGGAAAAAATGTCAGTGACCTCCACCTGTAAATCATTCCTGTTTTGGGGGTTGTCTCATTGTTGCCCCTCTAGTGCAGCTGTTGTTAATTTTATTAACACCAAAGCAGCTGAAACTGATTAACAACCCCCTCTGCTACTTAACTGACCAGATCAATATCCCAGAAGTTTAATTGACTTGATGCTATACTCTGATTAAAAAGTGTTCCTTTAATTTTTTGAGCAG
>VUQS01002566.1:32378-46850 GCA_015108495.1 Heterochromis multidens | reverse complement strand
ATGTTGTTGTTGATGGAAAATGTAAATATTCCTGTTGATATCTTACTGGTTGTTTTCTCACATTTTACACATTTTACATTTCTAACATTAGAGTAATGCTTAGCAAACTATAGCAGTCTAATAGTTCTGATTTGATGAACCAGGGGGGCCACAAGCCAGTGTACCCTAGTGCCGGCTTACACTGGTAGGGAAGAGTTACCAGCTGACTGGGAAAGTATAGCTTAACTGCCAGTAAGGTATTTGGTGTATCCTCTGGACAGAGAAAAGAGGACAAGGAGTCTTGGTGGTGGAATGAGAAGGTATAGAAAACTATTCAAAGGAAGAGGTTAGCAAAGAAAAAGTGGGATAGGCAGGAAGATGAAGAAAGTCGACAGGAGTATTCTGAGGCTAGGCGTACGGCAAAGACAGAGGTGGCAAAGGCAAAGAAAAAGGCTTATAGTGAGTTGTGTGTGAGGCACTAAGGAAGGAGAAAAGGACTTGTATTGATTGGTTAGGCAGAGAGATCGAGCTGGAAAGGATGTGCAGCAGGTTGGGGTGGTTAAAGATAGAGATAGAAATGTGTTGATGAGTGAAGAGAGTGTGTTGAGAAGGTGGAAAGATGACTTTGAAGAGCTGATAAATGAAGAAAATGAGAAAGAGAAAAGAAGAATGGGGGATAGTTAGTGAATCAGGTGCAGAGGATTAGTAAGGAAGAAGTGAGGGCAGCTATGAAGAAAATGAAGAAGGAAAGGCGTTTGGTTCAGATGACATGGAGGTATGGACATGTCTAGGAGAGAGGGCAGTGGACTTTTTAACCAGATTGTTTAACACAATCCTGAAGAGTAAGAGGATGCCTGAGGAATGGAGAAAAAGTGTACTGGTACCGATTATCAAGAACAAAGGTGATGTGCTGCAGAGGGATAAAGCTGATGAGCCATACCATGAAGCTATGGGAAAGAGTTGTTGAAGGAGAGTAGGTCAAGGAGAGAGGCGACAATCAATGAGCAGGATGAACACTTTCATCACTTTAAGGTAACTTCTGGCTCCAAAAGACCAACCCCACGGTGGCCAAAACACTAATGTTGAAGCTTCAAAATGAGGAGCCCAAAACTAATGGGTGACGCCACAGTGGCTACGTCCATCTTTTATACTGCCTATGAATATAACATAGTGAATTTATGAATATGTTTTCACTGAAAAACAGCTGCCTTCTGTGGCTCAAAGTTAGATTTATGAGACAGAAAATTATGTGGCCCACACACAGGGATAAAAATACTACAAATCCCCATATAACTGGGAGTCAGGTGATAATTATCTGTGGGTTTTTGCCTACAAGCAAAACTGTTCATATTACATCTAGTGAATTCAAGTATTTCTCATATGAAAAAATTGACTAGTGCAGCCTTAATGCTACTAATGACCACTTCCTGTGTTTATTCTTCCATCAGTAGTCAATCTGTGAAAATATGGAGTGAGCTTATAGCCAAAAGGCCAACAAAATGTAAAGGCTGGCCAATCATTTTAATAAAAGATCTTTTCTTCTAGTCAAATATCCATACATTTTTCAAAAGCCATAATTTTATGGCATGCAATTACACTACTTTATTGCATTTGTGCACTACAGTACAAGACCCCAGCTGAAAAAGCCGTCTTTTAACCTTGATGACTTGGGTGTCACAAAAGTTAATGGGCCTTGTTCCTGCTGTGTTCAGCATATATGGAAAGTTATGTGCCAATGTGACACATCCATAATTTGACAAATGTGACATCTATTATTGCAAAATGATTGACAGCACAAAATTGGAGAAAACTGTGAAGCAGTTTGAAGGGCAGCAGGTAAATTATGTCCTTTGCTGACAACTATTTATTTCCAAATGACTCTTCAGCTTCAAGAAATTATGTTTCTGCTCTTAAAAATGACACCTATGGTGTTTTGGAGTTGAACTTTTCTATATAGAATGAACTTTGTCAGTGCTGAATCACTGCCTCTTTGAGAAGTCTTAATGACTTTCCCGTCCTCGTCGTGACACTTGATAGTCTGACTTCAAGGGCATATAACAAACATTTGAAGTGCATTTAAAGCTTTTTTTTGAAGGATTTTTTCCCTCTGGAATGCATCAGTACCATTGTTTAATAAATCATAAATTAATTTCTCATCTAGTTCATTATTATTTCTTTTGCATCCATATATAGCCAAAAATAGGCTACAGCTGCTACACTACAATGATTTGTGTATTCTTATCTCTCCTTTCTCCCCTTTCCTAAATTCCTGAGCCTGCTGATTTCAGTTTGAGGTAAGAAGCAAATCCCATTTACTCGTCAAATCTCGCTCAAACGAGATAAATTGCATTGTTATCAGAAACCTGCTCACATCAAAGGAAGGAGAGTAGAGGGAGTTCCGCTGTGAATCTATCAACGGAAATTAATTATCCATCGTAAATGAAATGAGCACACCAGGGGATTCTCCGCAGCAGATCAATGGAGCAATCTAAAGGAGTTTATGAGTGAGAGGAGATGTGTGCATGCACACAGGCCAGCATTTATATACTTGTGAGGACAAGAGGATAAAACAGTTGAGAAAATTCTCTAAGAGGAGCTTGCTTCAAAGGCTTAATTTTCACAGAGGAGGTAGGTCAGGGTTGGCTCTTAAATATAGTGCTGAGATTTTGATGTACTAACTTCTTTGAACTGTTAAATCAGATATCGTGGGGTGGACAGATCAGAGTTTAAGGCCTAATCTGATTACTTCCATAAGGCCAAAGGCCATGTTATGAGTTAGATTATGCTCTGAAACTAACTCTGAAAACATCTTACCAAAAGATTGTTCATGTGAAAAGGGACTGAAAATAGTGTCCATGACAGAGAGCTAAAGAGACAGATTCGTACCTTGCCTACTGTGTGATGTGGTGGTCAGATACAGTTCTTCAATTCTGACATGATGAAGAGCGCAGGAGAAGGGGAAGATATTCAACCTCTTTATAAGCTGCACTGATGAAGAATTCTAGCCCAGGGAATCCTCTTTTTGAAGTACTCTTTGGAATTTCTTGTTGAACTACAAAGAGTCACAAAATGACTCCTATGAGATCCAAAATGACCACAAAGGCCATTTTGAGTGAAAGTCACTTCCTGATCTGATTCTTCTGACATTGGCCCTCATTTACTAATATGTGCACGGAAACATTCTTACCCTGTGTAAAAAACAATTGCATATGCAAAATTACTGTCAGATTTATGAAACGTGTGCACCGGCTTATTTTGTTCTTAAGTTCTTATGTTGGTAAATCAGAATCATTCTGAACCAGCAGGCTTGTGCAATCTGCATACAATCTGCATACTGCGACACCCACATTTCTCTATGTAAGCAAACAGGTTTACCTCCAGGGGAAGCAGAGAAAGTGGTGATGTTGCAAGAGAGAAGCCTGCACGTCTAAGGCAAGAAAGCAGGAGAAAGTCCGACTGAAGAAACTGAAACAATTGTGTCCAAAGAGGAAACCAGAAAAGGCACAGCTTTCCAAAGTGTTTCCACCCGAGTGATGATGGTTAAAAAACAGAAAGAAAAGAAAGCGAGGCTGAAATAGTGGAGGTTCTGAATATTGTTTCCCCTCAGACACTCACTGTGGTGCAAATAAAAAAGTTTGGATATCAAAGTTGACATGAAAATACTAACAGACTACAAGAAAAAGGAGAAAACAGACGGAGGACATAGAGCACGTGATCTGTCAGCCCCAGATAAGAAACTCATTACAATGGAAAAAAAAAAATCCAGATTCTCCAGCAAGATAAAATAAGATAAGATAATAAATAATGAAATATGTTTACATTAGAAAGGTTAAAGTCTATACCTTTCCATTTAGTATTTTGTTTTCTTTTCATGCTTTTTAATTTAAATTTTTTATTTACTTTGTGATTTATGGTATTTTTGAAGGCAAAAGGCAACAACAATGATAATAATAATAATAATAATAAGAAGAAGAAGAATTATTTTTATTATTACATTCGAAGATGAAAATATTGATAAATCACAGAGTTGTGCATGTGCACTGTTAGTAAATAAGGCCCATTGTCCAGATTTATTTTCTTGGTTAAGTTAAGCAAAAAGGTGAGAGAATGACACAAATGACTGCAAGGGGATACAGAAGGACCAAAGAGATCAAAACATGTCCACATCACATGTAGTGAGTAAGACTGTGACAGAAAATTTAAAATATTTTTATATAATTAGATGGGGTTTTTTTTTCCATTATAAAAAAAAAACAGCACTATTGATGGCTATTTCTTTCTGGAGCTGCACAGAATGCAAAACTGGGTTTCCACCAGAAAAGCTGTTAAACCCAGCTTGGCTGGAGAGCTAACCACCTGGGACACCACATGTGTGGCAAAGTGGTGACAGCTGTGCTGTGTAGGTGCAGCTCTCAGTGCTTCAGACTTCATATAAAGCACTGCTTGGTGCAAGGCAAGGGGAGAGCTATCAGCTATTCAACTCGTTGTGGCTTTTTTGTGTAGAAAACAGTTAAATGTAGGCTAATAGCATACATTAGCTAACTTAGCTAATGGCCCAATTTTAACAGCCCTACTAGGGAGTGTGGGTGCCTGTTACAATTTTCAGCATGGGGTCCTAAGTCTCATAACATGTCTGTGCTGGTACCTTAAAAGTGCAACAATCAATCCAACATGTATCAGGAACCAGCTGAGCTGTGATTGTTTGCCAACCCATAAGCATGAGGGAAGCATTTATAGTTAATAATGCCCACACTTGTAGGGAGACAGGGTAATGATTTTAATTGGGCATAAGTCTCTTCTGGCAGCTAATGTCAAACACAGAAAAAGTAACCCTGGTTACACTCTCACCTTCACACACCTGCTAAAGAATCACAGAACTACAAACTAAGAGCCTCATCACAGATAATTAGCACCTATGTAAACAAAAGCTGGCATTTATAAAAAATAACAGTAAGTAATGAATGCAGTCAGAGGATGGTCCAATGTGTGTGTGTGTGTGTGTGTGTGTGTGTGTGGATACGTGCACAGGCGTGTAGGTGTGCGCACAAATAAATCAATGGGTCCTGACATTATAACAAACAGCGGCAGCCTCACACACTCTCTCAGTCTGGAATCTGGGAGACAATGGAATTGCTCAGTGGATTCCATCTGTGGCTCAATGGGATGGCGGCAAACACAATGAGGTTCTGATAAAATGTGTCAGTCACCGATGTAAGCCCAGGCTGTTGATACTGAGAGGCAGTCAATTACATAGTTCTATTACAACTTCCAAAAAGGTCCCAGCTGTCTTTCTCTGCATCATTATCAGCTAAATTAGCCATCCTACAGCTATTCATGGACACCCACTGACTATTTTTACCCACTGCTGTTTCTCGGACTGTTTGGAAATGAGATTCTGTGCCGCGCAGAGTTTTGGGTTCAGTTCAGTCGCATCCTCTCAGGGCAGAGGCTGGTATTTCATGTTGGTCACGAAGAATTGCACAAGTGCTGTAGCTACTCATATGCGCAAATAAAATCACAGAGAAACAACACCATTCCCTGCTGCATGAAAGTATGTATCTCCAACATGCCATCATATCACTGCCAAAGCTGCGCTCCATCTGCATGGCTTAGTTTAGTTATAACCACCATGCTACAGTGGTAAATAGTAGAAGGCCTTTTTTTTCAGTTATTAGGATTTTGTATAATTTAGTGTTAGTACAAGTCCAGCTCCTGCCAAAAACATAGCAAACAAGCAATTGTTTTGCTCTTATGACCAAGGTGTGTGTGTGTGTATGTGTGTGTGTGTGTGCGCGCACATGTGTGTGTGTAGATGTTTAGTTTGGCAATAAGCACCTATTATATCTCTAATTGCCAATTGTGCGGTGGCACAGACACAACATTGGCACTCCTCACATGCACCTATCCACACAGGATATGAGAAGAGCGAGATAGCAAGGAAATTATTTCACTTCCAGCATGAAGAGAGAGTGTTGTGTATATATATCCCAGTGGGAGAGGACCGAATCATATTCAACCTCATTAACACAGAGCTAGTAGAAGTAAATAGAAATCAGCTGACCAGGTAAAACTTTATGAAGCCCTGGCTTTTTCCTGGTTCTCCAAACCCATTTTTTAACTTCTTCATGGTTTTATCAAGAATTTTCTAATGTGTTAAAAAGGTTCATGGGAACAGTAGGCTAATACATTTGCAATCTTAATGGTTGTACCTATGGTCTAAACAAAATGCAAGGTGCTTAGGCAAGGCAGGAGGGTCAACTTAGGCTGCCAGACTTGTAATACACTGGCTGAAACCCTAGTTACCCCAGGATACACTATTGGATTAGAATTCACCTGTAAAGTTTTATGCTTTTTATCCTTGCTAGCTGTATGGCTCTTTGGATGGATGGATGATCACTGGGTCAGGCCAGCAGGGTGGTCCTGTGTTTGAATCTACTGAGAAGCTGGGACGTTTCTTTTTGGAGTTTGCATGTTCTTCCAGTGTCCCCGTGAGTTCTCTATGGGTACTCCGGCTTCCTCCCAAAGTCCAAAGACTTACATGTTAGGTTAATCGGTGATTCTAAACTGGCCATAAGTATGAATGTGAGCACGGGTGGTTGTCTGTCTCTATGTGTTGGCTGATCTCCTGATGTTCATCTATCTGATTTCCTAACCACCTACCAAACAACACATATGGTTACACTTGGGACAGGCCATGAGTCCATAAAGGGGCTAACACAGAGAGACAGGGAACCACTGAGTCACACATCCACACGTAGAATCACCAGTTAATCTAGCACGCATATGTTTGAATGGTGAGCAAAGGGAGAACACAGAAAGGACCCAGCCAACGCAAGGTTCCAACCTAGAACCCTGTGACAGTGATAACCACTGCTAAACCGTCCTGCTTCCTGTGCTTTCCCTCCCTCAATTTTGATATGTCTACCTTTTTTTCCCTCTCATCTATCCAGGTAGTAAAGTAGTCGCCAGGAACATCTCTAGTGATAGCACTGTAAAAAATTGAACACGAATCAGGTTTTGCTACAATGCAGCATGGTGTCATTCATCAAGACTCTGCATTAGCCAGTCTAAATATTGCAAATGCACATTCCTAGTAGATCTCTTTGTGACATGAAATCTAGATTTCTACTATTGTCAATTATTGTGTCAAAACGTTGTCACCACAATCCTGCCCTGCATTAATAACTGTTTAATCTTTTGGTGACTTATTAAAATGTACTTTATACTTGAATTCTTGTGAAAAGAGACATATTTTCTTTTCTCCTATCAGTTTTTGAGGTTTAAAACCTAGAAGACAACAACGTAAATGGTTGACAGCACACAGAGAGGGTTTATTGGTATGCACATCGACAGTCCCTGGACCACCAGACAACTCAAAAACGAAATGTAACTAATTACACACTAGCAAACAAAACACACACGGGACTATCAAACTGTACACAATGCAATACACAGACACCCTTATCAATAACTCACTCGGGTGAATCATGGCCCCATCAGGGTGCTGACAGCTCATTGCAGCTGCACCCAGCCAGATGCACACACTGCGGTGTTGACAAGGCATTCAGTGGTTCTTCTTATCAACAGTGACTCACGTAGACTAACAAAGATACACACACGTACTCACCATGGTGTTGAAGGTTTGTTCCAGCTGCTGTTGCTGCAGGAGCAGTCCACAGGCCATACATTGCCCCTGACAGTCACTGCGTCCAGGGGTGAAGAGACATGCCAGCAGCACCACCAGGCACCACAGAGGGATCTTCATTGCTCAGCACACCCAGACAGGCAGGGACAAAGAGGAGCCCAGCAAGTAGAAGAGTTTAAAAACAAGGAGTCAACAGCTGGAGGATCTGGGAGGTAAAACCTATGGGATCTGGGTCCAGCCTACAGGGAGAGAGCGGACAGATTGACAGAAATCTTACATCAATTCCAATTCATAGGGATAATTGGGTGGATTTGGGCGGTCGGTCAAAGCGTTGGTGGTGGGAGAGTGTTCATCAAATAACAGGAAATGGACAGTGTAGGTGGGATAGAGAGAGAGAGCACAACCTGAGGCAATAAATGATAAAATGGGTAATTTCCAGTGGGCAGGAATCATCCTGTGCAGGCTGGAGGTTTGGATCGCAGATTGAAATCATACACCAGAGGCTGGAGATTAGTAAGAGTTGATATGTGCTTCCACAGATTCGCTTGAAAATACAACATGGATCATATCCTGTGGCAGCAAGAAATCCACACACAATAGTCTGATTGGAGAATGATAAAAAAAAAATGGGGCATTAGGGTCAATGTTGAAGTAAAAAAAATAATGCCAGTTATCACTGTAATATACTAACGGTGAAGAAATGTGTCAAAGTGTGCATAAGCTGAGGAAGAATAACTGGTGGGATAAAGAAACTCCAGAGGACCCTGGTGTCTAGGCCTCTAACCATAATATTGTGAGCCAGGTGCACAGTGTGTGTTACTTGACCTCCAGTCCCTGACCCCCATTTATCCTGTCACTCACCACTGTATCACCCAATAACAGCAATAACAAAGAACATGATAGATTGCTTCTGCTCAGAGACTGCTGCCTCACTAAAAATATTTCACACTGTATCTGCAGGCTTAAAGCAACATACCCAAGGTGGTATGTTGGTCGTTTTAGCTAAATTATGAGAGTTTAGTAAATAGTTTCTCTGTTTTTCAAACATTAATAGATTTATCCTTAATCGCTTGAGTTACTTAAAAATTAATTAACTGCTTTATTTTTTAGTTACTTGGAAGCAGTGAAACACCAGTATACTTGAGATTGTACTGAGTTGCTGATTATTGCATCCATCAGACACAAAGCAACATGTACCATTGATTCATCAAGTTTCTCTACGTCTGACTGACATAAAGTCCAATATTCAGACTCCTTTCTATTTTAGATGTTAGCAACTCCAGTTAGTCACTAAAAATACTTAACTATGTTTAGCTATTTGCAGCTCTGTTTGTAGTGTTACAATCTGCAAAACTTACTTCAAGTGAGAAAAAAAATGTAAGGTGAAGGCCACAAAACAATGTACTAAAAATCCTTAAAAGTTGAATAAAACTAAAGGAGGCTGCAGATTCATTGAGCAACAGTCACTATAAACTACACATCACACAGTCATTTCATCTGAGCTTTGTATAAAAATAGTGATTTCTGCACATTCACCTATAGCTCATAATGCAGCAATGCTTCTAATACTAAATTTGTTAGTATTTGTTCTAATACTGAATTGTTAATGAACAAAGGAGAACTGATATTTGTCAACTGACATCCAAAAACAGATCACAACTGAAATCTTTGTGAGGATGTTAAGGTAGTTCTGCAGTTATCTCATGGTATTAGAAACACTGCTGTTCCATCATTCCGGTAGTCCCAAATAGAGACTCTAAATCTCGACAAGCCTGTTTAGGTCTTTAAGTCCTGATTAGCTCTTTACACATGCAGGATTACTGAGGGGGTTATGGAAGTTTGGGGAAGGTCTACAACTTCTCCTGGGAGAACCTTGTGAGGTTACTGTGAGAGTATGGGGTACCAGCTAAGAGTCATCCATATATGTATAACCAAAGCAAGAACTGTGCCCGTAATCTCGGCACAAGTTAACCACGCTTTCAGTGGGTAGCTTCAACAAGGTTGCTCCTTCTCAAATCTTGTTCATGATATTCTTTGGCAGAACCTCAAGAGGCAGCCAGGGTTAGAAGAGTATCCTACATGGGAACCTCAGAATTGTTTCTCAACTTTTTGGCAGATTACTCAGCATCACCAAGTATGATGCCATGTTTCTATCAAAAAATGACAGATTTCTTCCTCTGGATTGAGTGAAAGTTGCTACAGCAACAGTGATCTTGGGATCTTGTTTGTGAGTGATAACAATATAGACGGCCAAGCCATATAGCTTGATGTGACGTGTAAAGACTTTGAGTATCTCATCATCTATTGTACATAATATTGTCAAAAGATTCTGGAGAAATCTCTGTGCACAAGGGATAAGGATGAAATCAATATTGAATGCCCATGATCTTTATGCCCTCAGGTGGGCATTAAAAACAGGCATGATTCTGTAATTCACTGCATGAATCACTGACTGTGAACACAGTTCACTGTGTCATCCACAAATGCAGGTTAAAGCTCTATCATGCAAAGAAGAAGACATATTTGGACATGATCCAGAAACACCGCTGTCTTCTTTGGACCAAAGCTCATTTAAAATGGACTGAGACAAAATGGAAAACTGTTCTGTGGTATGAATCGAAATTTGAAATTCTGACTAAAGAGGAGACAGAGCATCCGGCTTGTTATCAGCGCTCAGTTCAAAAGCCTGAATCTCTGATGGTGTGGAGGTGCATTAGTGCCTATGGATTGGCTGCTTGTACACCTGGGAATGCTGAAAGATATATTCGAGTTTTAGAGCAACATATACTCCCATCCAGACGACGTCTTTTTCAGCAAGACAATGCTAAACCAGCATGGCTTCACATTATGAGTCCGGGTGCTGATCTGGCCTGCCTGCAGTCCAGACCTTTCACCCCCTGAAAAGATTTGAAACATCATGAAACGAAAAATACAACAAAGAAGACCCAGGACTGTTAAGCAGTCTATCAGACAAGAATGGGATAACATTCCACTCTCAAAAGTTGTCAGCTGGTCTCTTCAGTTCCCACACTTTTACGGACTGTTGTTAAAAGAAGACAGAATCCTACACAGTGGTATACATGGCCCTGTCCCAACTTTTTTGAGACGTGTTGTTGCCATCAACTTCAAAATGAGCTAATATTTTTCTTAAAATGATCAATTTTCTCCATTTAAGCATTTAATATGTTTTCTATGTTCTATTGTGAATAAACTCTAGGTTTATAAGATTTGCAAATCATTGTGTTTTTATTTACATATTATACAGTGTCCCAGCTTTTTTGGAATCGGGTTTTAAATCGGTAAAAACTAGCACAACATGAAAATTTCCAATTTGTTACATTACCACTGGTAGTCAACAGCATATAAAACAAGTCGCGTGTGACTCCAGACCATTTACAGAAGTATAAATGGTTTTATGGGAAATCGTTAGGGGACCTGTTTGTTTGCTTTGCAATGATCATTTGGTAGCCTGCTGACTAAGCCCATTTCAGATAGTTAGATTCTCCTGTAAGTGGCTCTTGCTAAGTAAGCTGAACAAATGAGGAAACCAGCAAAATGTAAGTCATGGTGTGGGCTTTGGAAAGGCTTCAGAATTACAAAGGTCCACCTTTCACACATTAATGATATTCTACCAGTGTGTTAATATGAATGTATTCTTAAGGCCATTTTGGTCAACATGATTAGTAAGAAAAGTCCTGAAATGTTTTAGTAACTAGACAATGGACCTCCATTTGTTGGTCTCTACACATTCAAAGGCTCATTTTAAAATATTATGATTAAGGCTTTTAGCTGAACAATATGGGACCAATACCTGACCATCTCTGAAGTAGAGCAGTACAGCATTAGTTTAATGCAGATATCCAATATATGCTCATAAAGCTTTAGAACTTCCATTTTACAGAACAGTTTTCAGTGTTTTCATCGTGTTGTTAGGACAATGTTATATAAGGTAAACTTTTCAAATGAGTTTCATTTAAGTGCCAGGATCTTTTCATGAAGCCACTCATTTAAGTCAGGACATTTCAAACTGATTTAAAAAGCCTCGAAAATACATTTTGTGAAGAAGCTGTTTACAGTCAGAAACAAGCTCCTACTTTGATAAACACATTTATTGCCTAAATATAAAATATTTGAGCTTCCTTCACATGAGGGATTCTGAAAATTTGATGTAATGAATGCTTCTGCATAGTCACGAGTGGACCCAACAAACACATTTTGAACTATTATAATGATGAAAGCTGTAGGATGTTTTACATCCCCAAACTTTGACTTAGTCTTGATTATTTAAAATCGTACAGAAATATTTGAGATCAATATTTTTCTGGAGTTTGAACAAATTTTCAAGATTAGGATTATTTGTTGTTTTGCTGCAGCTGTCTGTTGATGAATTGGCAATGATTATTTCTTTCTAAAGGCTCTAAAGAGAATACATTACCAAAGCCACTGCTTTGCTGCTACGGCCATCTTGATTGGAGGCTATTATGGTTATAGAAAAACAATCAATGTGAAAATTAACAGTTAATGGACTACGCTGTCATCAATCTGCAGCCTTGAGATTTGTATAGCAGGTATAATAGTGAGTTGGTTGTAAAGATTAGTACTGGTCAACCTGTTGTCACAGAAGGGATGAAGTGATTACCCTTGCTCAGTGTTTCTTACATCTCTTGTATACCTCTTTTCCACCCTCTCAAACACCATTTAATGCCCTGTAATTCATCACATTAAAAGAGAGTCCAGTGCTGTTATTTGCTTCACTGAACATGTTTTAGGTAGAGTACACACACATTGTATATGCTACAAAGTATGGTGCTTTTTTTATGGTATTATTCCCATAAGCAGTCACTTTCATGTTGTATGTTCCTGAATTGCCACCAGTGCTGCAGTAGGACCTAATGCATATGCAATTTTTGTTTCTCCATTTTGGCATAAAATCATCAGCAGTTAATATTTCAGCAAATACAGATCCGGTGCAGCCGTTTGGAAATGCACACAGAGCCAAACAATAAGTTCAACTGCGTGAGTCTAACTGCCCTCTCATTTCCACAGACACTAACCTGTTAGAAACTGAGAGCTTATGCCGAAGCCCTGACTATACAGCAGTGTGATAAAGTGCCTTAAAGGCAACTGTTGTTGTGCTATATAAATAAAATTGAATTGAATTTATTATAAATTAATATAAGTATAAGAAATAAATATATTTTGTCTTACGTTCACAAATTACATTTGTAATACATCACCATAAAACTGTCCATTCAAATGAAGATGAAGAAGTCAGGACCATGGCTTGTAATAATATTAATGCAAATTTAATACAAAATTTACTTTTCATTATTAACTGAGCTCTGCTCACTGAAGAACAGTGGAGGGTAGAGGATCTTAATCTAACTGGTGATAAATGTTGATGAATTTAAGGCTTAAAGCATTTAAGTCAAGTGATGAGCAGAGTCAGAGACATTTTGTGAGAGAAACGGCACCCCAAGAATCCTGAATAGTTCTATGCGAGAACTGTGCTGGTCACTGGCCACATAATTGGCTCTCTTCAGTGTCCCCCCACAAATGACATTGGGCTAATGAATCTTACAATGCCCAATACTACACTGTAAAAAGGGGTTTTGAGTTGTAGTTGAGGTAATGCAATGTTTTAAATAATTCTCACTCAGCTTTCTGCTTTAGTGATGGTGTTATATTTTTTGGATTTCTATCAACTTGAAATTACAACCTGTTCCCTTAACTTGCTATTTTTTATTTAAGTGAAAGCGTGTAAGTTAAGTTTCACTTATTGTGCATGGTGTGTAACTTATATCTGTTGGGTTGACCTGACTTGTAACTTAACAAGTCTAAACTTAATTAAATCAGGTGTTACCAGTTGACATAATATAATTAAGTTGTTCCAACAATACTCTTTTTTCAATGTACTGATTGAGAACATGAATAGGACCTGTGGTGAACTAACTTTTACTCTATATACTCTATATACTATAACCTTTGTACTATTAGGCTACATAAGTAGGATTATGGCTTTTACATAAACAAAAACAGTTTTTAAATACGAAATGGTCTTTAAATACTTGTGCAGCACCACTTTTCTTGTAAAATATCTGTACTGAGGCACAGGGCTGCAAACAAGCCTGAAGATTTCACTACACCATATTATAGTTTTTATCTTTGGGTAACAATGTTGTGTGGGTTTATGTATTAAATCTAATAGCGACTGACTGTCAGTTTGCTAGTCGATCTACATTCCTCCCCTCACCTATAGCCACGAGCTGTGGGTAGAAGCAGCAGAAATGAGCCTCTTCCAAAGGGTGTCTGGACTCTTCTTTAGAGAACGGGCGAGAAGCTCGGTAATTTGGGAGGGGCCACTCCTCCACATTGAAAGGAGTCAGCTAGAGGAGGTGGCCAGGGAGGGGGAGGTCTGGGGCTCCACGACCTGGACCCAGATAAGCGGTAGAAAATGGATGGATGGATGTAATATTTAACATCTATTAGCTAGATTGTAATGTAATTTTGTCCAGGCATTTGTGAGCCCCAGAGATTACCTTTAATTACACACAAAAAACCAAAAAAAACACAAATACTTAACTATTTTGTAAACTTCCTGAAATCATCCAAATTTTGGCACCTAAATCAGGGTCAAGAACCTCACAAAGATAACAAAATATTAAAGTTATATGAGCACCAATAACTTGCACTAAAATGGTTATTGGCAAAATGAAGTCTTCATTTATTGGGAACAGCTAGAAAGACACCATTAATTGATTGTTGAAGCAGATAATAAGTAATCACTCTTTCCCTGGTGTGTGTGGCTTACCACGTGAACCTGCCATCATGCCCACGGGCCAGAAGAG
>VUQS01002566.1:4188-32358 GCA_015108495.1 Heterochromis multidens | reverse complement strand
GCCAGAAGAGTCACAACTTATCCATATCTCAATCACATCAAATTCAATTGGCGTGACATTTTGAGCCATGGACCTACACACTCCTCCCTCTGCCCAGTCTTCTGTAATGATTCAGTTCTCCGTCTTGATATTGCCTCTGGCCCATTTTAGCCACCTATAAATCTGAATACTATTTCAGTTATCCTTAACATTTCATATCATTTCCATAATATATCCAACAGAGAAGGCAGTTAACTGGGTGAAGGGGGAAGATATATGAAGTGCTGACTGCTGGGAGGGTATGCCACTACACACTAGGCTTTTCCCCAAAACCACTGGAGCCTGGGTAGGGAGTTGTATTCGAAAATAGAGCTTCATCATACGTAAATATAAAAAACCTTGCCATTCTTAATGAATGCTGACATGAAAGCAAAAAGAAAATGGGCTTTAACGAAGGAGCCTTACATCCTTCTACTTTTCAGATGATTCTTTCCATCGTGCTGAAATGAATGCTTTTACCCAGTTCTTTCCAAAACAAATATATTGTTATGTGCTTCCATTAGAGTTAACTAAGACCCTGAAAGTCTTATGTGTTCTCAAGAAAAATGTTTTTCCCTTTGAATCAGAGAGGAAGCAATCAGAACACTCATAAAAGGGCCACTGCTCTCATGCATTTGCTTTTGTTATCCGAGTACATTTCTTGTCAGACCCGAAAATATACAAGTGCAAAAAAAATCAGCAGTAATTTTCCACCAGTTTACTGTCCTTAAAGAAATGGAATGAAAATGATTAAGGACAGTGGGGAGGTCAGAAATGGGAGAGTGATCTGTTTTTACTCTCTTGTTGAAGGAAGGGTAATCTAATTTTTTCAGAGGGCAGGCAAGTGCCTTACAACTTTTTTCAGCCCAGATATATTTTTATTTTAGTCTGTTATGAAATTTATTACGTAAGGGTGGGGGGACAGGTCATAACAGTGTGTTTAGTCTTATATAAAGAAAAAAAAGAAGTCACGGGGCTTTAGTTTTATTCATTGATAGATTTTAGTAACAAGGATGAGCAAAGGAATGACACAATTTTCTAATTCAAGAGCCATTTTCACACATGAACTTCAAAAACTTTTGTGAGAATCGGGTCGGGAGTAGTCTGCTTTGGACCAGCTAGCTGTCTGCGGGTGAATGCACCAGAATATTAGTGGCGCTATTCGCAGATGGTGTGTCTGATATCCCAGTGTTGGTGTTGTTCCTGCATTATCATAACAATGTTGGTCCAGGATCAACATTGCAACTGACCAGTCACACTGTTGTGATGTCATAGCTTTGCAATGTGGGGAAAAAAGAAAAAAATACCTTTGTTTATATAAAACTATGTGTTTTCCTTATTGATTTATACAATATAATAAACATGTTATCAAGTTAGGCTTGCGGTTGGCCAAATTTAGGTTACTCATGTTGGTTTGCTAGTGATAGTTAATTAATAGCATCATCTAACTACTTGGCTAATGCTAACTAAATGCTCAGACAACATCATTGGTCAGTTGCAATGTTGATCCTGGACCAACATTATTATGATGTAAATCGAAGGAAAATTCAAGGGTGCAGCCCACATGGGACGGTACAAAGCACTATTTTAACAAGGAAAGCACTTCCATCCATTTTCTACCGCTTATCCAGGTCTGGGGTCTCACCTATCTCTTAAGGTGAATGGAAAAATAACACCCTTTGAAGGAAGTTATTATTTTCCACTGCTTGTATCCACAGTCTTAATCTTTTGATTACTACCCACATCTTATGGTCATAAGTGAGGGTGGGGGTAGCAACGTAGATCAACCAGGAAATCAGGACAGCATCCATATCAAAACACACACTGTATGAGTCTGTCTGTCATTCTCCTGCTCCACTCTTGCCTGACTCATGAAGAAGAACCAGAAACACTGGAACTCCTCCACTTCCCAAGCCAGAGTGGGTACTCCAGCCTTTTCTGGATGAGAACCATTGCCTTAGACTTGGATGTGCCAATTCTCATTCCTGCCGCTTCACACTCAGCAGACAGGTTTTCCTGTTTTCATAAAATACAAATTAAAATACAGCCTTCCACTAATACTTTTTATACGGACTCTAAAAAAATGCCTTTTTGTGTTTCAGAACAAGTGAACGGTGAGAGTGGGATTCATTCTGTACATTTGTGTACAAAGTTGCAAAGTGAAGTGAATTAATAAAGCTAACGGTGGGATAAATTAGCATTAGCAGCTTTAATGAAGGGTGGAGAGGGGGTCCAAAGTGTCATAAATGTGAGTGGGGTGGAAGAAAAGCTCCGTGCTCGTCTGACAAAGCTCTGAGTCACTCCATCTCATCCATTAGGTGTCTGCATAAAGCTGAAGAGCACAAAAGAGTGTGCTAATGCACAGATAACCCAGGGGTCCCTCGCTCTCAGTTTCCCTCTTGCTCCCTCTTTTGCATCTTCTGTACTTTCCAGTTTTCGCTACTCCCCTTCTTCCTCCACTCACCTCCTGACATCTTTCCACATTTATGAATTATGGCTGATGTGTTATCTCTAGAGACATATTGCAGAGGTTTCCAGTCTTTTCCACTGGTTTGAGATCTTAACTTCCCGTCATTAAGACCAACCTGGAGCCAGGAGCCACCAAAGATGGATTGCATGAAGATGTGGTCACTGAAAAGAGGGAAGATGATTAAAATTTCTTCTCTGCCTATTAAATCTCATGGACCATTAATGGCACGGGATTCATTCTTCATATCCTGAGATTTATGACTGTTTTATCACCTTACACTTCATAATCACTTCTGGAAAATGTGTTGATCTGAGATAATGGGCCAGACAAAGATACTGGTTCAAAATTCATTTCTCCAGTCTTGTTCTGATAAATGTCTTTGGATACGTGTGGACAAATGAACAACACCAACAAAAAAATCTTTTAAAGGGTCACTCTGCTTAAATATAATATATATAATGTATTTCAGCTGCTCTAGATGATCCAGAATCATAAGGGTAAATACTTCAATAGAAAGTTTACCTGTTAAAAAAAATCCTGAAAGAGAGGCTGCTGTTGACTTTTTTTTAAATGTCTCTCTCCTGTGAAGGTAACAAATTGACTGCCATTCACCTCCTTTGTAGCAAGGCGGAGGCATTAAGGGTGAAGATGCATATCTCTAAACCTGAGCAAATAAAAGCCACACTATCTGCATGGTGAAATACCACTACAGATAAAGTGGGATTTTTTTTTCTAATCTGAATGAACTGATACAGGAAATAGACTGAGATAAAAATGTCACCTGAATGACATTTTTCTGATCGTAAAAACAAACAGCGTTTACAAATGTGTCTGCCAAGCTGCAAAATATCGACACTGAACGTAAGTCCATTGAATTAGTTTCATCTTCCCAGCAATATACAAAGTTACAATGTGATATCAGCTTGTACCACAGCATGATTCAACTTTTTTTATGCTTTAATGGCACTCACAGCACTTGTTTAAAGTCTGTAGTTACTTCCAGGACATATTTCCTGATTTCAGATTAGATCAAAAACCCAAACTGTCCTTAACCTTGGTTGTGTTCAGCTAACTATACATGAAACAGAAGATAAAAAGCCCCGGAGCAAAGGTATCATAGTTTTGTATTTTTCATTATTTTTTTTCTCTCCTTTTTATTTTCATTTTAGTTTCAGTTAGTCTTTAATAAAAATGCTTAGTTGTAATGTAGTTTTTGTTATTTTCAGTGTGAGCTTTAAAATAATATAGGGTTGTATTTGGTATTACAGACACAGTACTTGTTGAAGTTGGTTAACTCCCTGTCATTTACAGTAGATATCCTGAAGAGCAATAAACATGCATGAACCCCAAAGTTTTCAACCAATGAGATCAGTGTTTGTACAATAAACTTATCACGCTGCAGTTTCCAACAGTGTTTTTCTGGTTGTAGCTCTGTATGATGGCAGTGAGGGTGGATCTGGTCATCTCACATCCAGAAGCCTCATCTACCTGCTGTTAATTCTTCTGTATAAGAGCGGCAGCCAATCAAAAGAAAGCTTGCTTAAAGAGAGTCAGAGGAGCTAAAACTGCTTGTTTCAGACAGTGGATGGACTCTGAGATGTACTCACCATAGTCCAGTATAATAATGTAAATAAAGATTTTTTTTTTTTTAATGAAAACCTATTCTATTTGAATCCAAGAATAAAAACATGGAGGTGGAAATGGACATAGGTCCCATTTAAACTACAACTCCCCCACTTTTAATACTGTTTTTACTATTACAAAACCCGCACTGCAAAGAGCTTTTAGTCTTGCCTGTGTTATGATCAATTCATGTACCCATTGAAACCAGGATCACTTAAATTTTCAACACTAATGACAATATTTTCTTATTGGTTCAGCCTTCATAATCAAAGTGAAGAATATGCTGTGATTTTTTTCAATTCATTTAGTGATTTTTAAATCTCTAAAAATCACAGAAACAGTCCAAAAGCTAAAGGTTTACTATATACTGTCATGTAAAATAAAGAAAAAGGCATCAAATTTTCACGTGTGAATAAACAAAATCTTGATGATTTAGTTATACAATTAGTCATTCCGTTGCACTGGTCCAACTCCAAACTCACAAAAGCTTCCCAAAGGCCCCCAAAGAATAACGCAATACCACTGAAATAAACACCAAACATGGCTCCCTGCTGTCCTGTCAAAACACTGATAACAAGTTACTCTTCCAAAAACCCTTCCATTTGTAGAAGATTTACACACACACACACAGCCCCGGGATCATCAGCCATGAAAATCCAGCCTGTGCAGCCACAGATAAACTGTGTGTGACTCAGCGGGCCGTTCAGACGACCAGGAGCAGCAGAAGGTGCGCTTGCAGTTGTGCCTTTCCGGATTCTGAAATGACTAATCTGAGAGAATGCGTTTAATCCGATTTGGACTTTCTGCCACAGCTGCAGCGGATTTCAGGATTGGAACTATTACCTGGCCCACTGCACCATTTAAGTAATGTTATTGTTACACAGATAAAAGAATTGATTATGGGGAACATAAAGAGGTCAAGAGTAAGCAGGGACATTTGTAGGATCTTTTAAATGGGGTGGCATGGGGAGAAGCAAGAAGTGACCGATATGGGCTATGAGAAATCATGAAATTCTACAAGAATTTTATACTAAACCACTTGAAAATTGGTGAAAAATTAGCAGGTTGTAATTATTTCAATTGTGGACAAAATTCCTCTCATTTTGTGGAAGCTTTCATTATATTTACAGGTAAATATATTGTAATTATATGGGGGGTTTTTATCATAACATAATTGGCAGAATACAGTAGTCTGTGTTGTGAAAGGAGGAAAAAGAGGAGGAAATCATCAGAGAGGCAGATAGACAAAGAGAACCCCCTGGAGAGCAGAGGAGGGCAACAGGAGACAGGGAGAGAGACAGGAAGGAGACAACAACAGGTGTGTGTGTCAGGATACTTGCATAAAACACAGTAAATTAAACACAGTATTATCCTTGTGAAAAACATTATGAAGAAACTCATTCTCATTATAATAAGATACTTTTTTTTAGGTTTTTAGCGAAGTTGTATTGTGATGGTTACTTTTCATTTTCCAGTAAGTGCTTTCTATAATGATTATTCTGTGTAGATACACTGGTTGCTATGTCTAATTAGTGAAGAAAGAACAAAAAACCTGACCATAGTGAAGTTAGCTAGGGTATACCTCAAACATTTATGTGTGTAACTTCATGATCCAGGCATAACTTTTAGGCTTTTTTTTAATATAATTTGCTGCACATTTAGATCAGAATGTCAGCTTTTTTATTGTCTTTTAAAAATTCTTCTTAAATTTTTTGTTTTTGTTTTTTATTAAAAGCCTTTCATGAATGTTTGATTGTATTGTTATTATTTGCCTTGTCATTTTATTACATTTTTTCCACTTATTTTTTTCTTCTTTCTTCTTCCACTCTATTTTTGTATGTTTTTAAGTATTTCTGATTTTTTTAATTATTATTACTAGCAAACCCCCATGCTACACACAGGTGTTAGGTCAAGATCTATATACTGGTAAATTTACCAGAACAATACCGATTGTAATATTAAAACAAATTTGTTACATGTCATATTTTGACCAATATAAATATGTAAAATGAACAATATATTAAAATAATATGAATTTATATTGCAACATTAATGAGCAACATTAATGATGAGTTATAGATATAGAAGATTTAATACCCAATGGGTTGATTCATAAAGCGTCTCCTGACATGATGATGGTCTTATATATTCTTGTCCCCACATTGTTGTCGTCTGCTCTGCTGTGCTATTTTCTAGAGTTTAAGCGTTTTTATAGTGGCTTAATTCAGGAACTTGATCAATAATCAGCAGCTGCTCAGCAGCATTGGAAAGCTTAAAAATTTGCGCTGACTGTTAAAATACGTAGCATAACGAATGTAGAACGTGCACAAACTAAACAAACGTAGCATGCGCACAGCGAACGCAGTCATAAGGTGGCTGACTAAATGATTGTGTGATTCGTATAAAATATTTGTATACGCCATATAGATGTTGGCACTCACTGTATTATTACTCACTTTATTATTAATAATAATAATACCACTGTGCTTTCAGTGCACATATGATTTAAAATGATCTAGTAATGTATACAAAGATGCGCCGATGAGACTACATTGCTTTTCACAGAAGAAAGGGTCCTAGACCCCCTTGTTCCCACCCCGTGACGTCACATATCAGGAGCTTGACGTGGGAGTGTGTGGGGGTGGTGGTACCACCCCAACCCCCACCCCACCCATCAGGGTTAGGGGCATTAAGGTTGTCCTGTGAGTGCAGCTTTCTGTAAAGAATGGTGTAATGACATGCCACTCCACGCACTCGAAATTTCGTTTTATCTTAGAAATTCTCTTTGTCTTAATCTCTACTTCTTCACATCTGCTGGAAGAATCAGAACTCCTGCTGCTGGAAAACAACATGATTTTATCTCTCATTGCTTCTGTTCTTTAGGAAATCTTATCTAATGCAAAGTACTGCAAAGCACACAGATTGAGGAGAAATGATTAATAAGCCACAGTACTTTTTTTTCTCCTTATATCCACAGACTACACTAACATTCTCCCAAATATTAACTGGGAAATGTTGCACCCCTTACTTTCATTATTGGTTTCTTTCCAGGCACCATCACATCAGATCAACTGAGCATATCATTGCTACTGTTTCCATCAATCGCTCAAGCAGGGTTTCTTTTAATTGGAAATACATTTGCACCTGGGGGTAAACGCTCATGTGGGTCACATCTCTTCAGCAATCACTCTCTGCATCAGATATGTCCTTCATAGTGGGGGAAAAAAAAATCAAACCTACAATCATCTCATTTAGCCCCCATCAAGGTGTATTAATTGCCTGGAAAGAATATTATGCCAGTGCAGAACAGAGCGTAGTGCACATTCATCGGCTGTTTGCTTGGCTGATGAACTATCATGGAGGCTGAGGCTGATGCAGGATTAAATGTATGGAAGTCTTTGGGAGACGGAAGGAAACCTGGACACTCTGTTCCCATGTTGTTCCCCAAACTTGTACAGGTTATTTAATTTGATGCGAACCAAGAATCAAAGGATGCACTTAAAAAGTTAATTGAAAACATCAAATGTATGAATTCACAAAGCTGAATCGGCTCTCGAAAATTGGAAAAACAAAAGGTTTTCTAACAAAAGGGACATTATGCCCTTAATGATGCACTCAGTTCTGCAGTATTAATTCCCCACTGGCTCTGACTGTACAGCTGAAATTCTGTAGAGTGTTATGCAGCTGACATTGTGTCATCATTGATCTGGTTGCTGTTAAGCTGCATTGACACCTGCACGAATCCATTGGACATGGAGCTAGGGAAGGCAATCTAGCACGGCCAGACAAGCTCCTTACTTTTATCCAAGTGATGATAGCAAGGCCACAAAAAAAAAAGTGTTGAACTGCAAAATAGTTGTACATGCAGCGTGGGGGCAACAGATAACAGGTAATCTTGCTGTTTTATAAGATGGATCACGAGTAATATTTATATATGGAAAAAATTGCAAGAAATCTTAATGAATGTTTACAGAGAGGCCCTAAAAATCCTGTAAATGGTGTAATCAGTTCAATCTTTAGTGTAGGCAGCAGAAATCCTAAAAGCTGTTTCAGATGATTACAGAGAGAATGCTTGTAATGCACTGGCAAGGAAATGCTTTTTTTTTCTTTATAAAAAAAATACATTGCAAATGAAATCGTGACATGTTTTGGCAATAAAATGAGGTATAGATTAAACCTGTTTCAGATCTAAAGAAATATGGAATCAGGTTTAGAAATGGGATTACTTTTCATGGACTCCTGCATGATCTTTGAACAAGAAAATACTGAGATACAAAGTATATAAACAGAGATCTGGGGGAGGTAAAAGACAGCAAGAATCAAACCATTTAATGTATTAGTTCAGTAGGGCTGATATACCTCTAAAATGCTGCCTCTGTCCTGTTACCATTTGTCATAAAACATTCCCCTAGTGTGCAGCCATTTATCCGGGAATGGCACATTAACCACCCATTTTCTCCCTGTCTCTGCAAGTATCGTCTTTACTGATAATGGGCAAAGATTATGCACATTCATTACCATTATCATTAAAATCATCATTATCACGCGCTTGGTATAATAACCACGTTCAGCCGATTTTCTTGAGGTTTTTCTCTACTATGGGTTGACTTTGGACCCACTCCAGCAAGTGGAGTAACTTCTGTTAATGTTTTATTTAAGCTTTTGTGTGATGTATTTAATCTGATGGCGTAAACTTCACGATCATTCATAAGATCAAACTATAGCTGCTTTTGGAGTGTCTTTTAATTACAACAGAAAAAAACAGTTTTATGATTTCTTTGCAGTCTAAATAATCAACATTTCATATTGATTTTACCACTTGCTTCTACATTATATTGTTATCTGTCTGCGTTAGGTTAAAATCACACACATCTCAGTCCAATACAAAGTGCTGCTGAGTGACTAAGTGCTTTCTCTGCATGATCTGGGAATCTCTCTCTTGTTAATTAAGTGGTAATCAGGTGTGGTGTCTTTACTGCTGATGATGACTGTGGTACCTTTAGAGCCATGGGGACACAAACTGGGTAATGGAAAAGATTACTCCAGGTGAAGGAGGATTATTTACAGAATTACCTCTGGGGTCAAAATCAAAATCACAGAACCAAAGAGAGACAAAGTAGAAAAGAAAAAAGGGGGATAAAGAGGGTGAATCCTAACAGTGGTTGTCTTTAAACAATAATATTCCCCCAGGATTAATGCACAGTAGATTCTGCATGTAAGAGACAACAAGTCCTTTCCTAATTAACTATTTTCTCCTCTAAATAAGCATCTTGTCTCATCCTATTTAATCCAGGCAACGTAACAACACAATCTCTCAACACAGGTAGGTTCAGACACACATAAAAAAGTCACACTTGAGCCCTTCCTTACCTGTATGTGTAAAGATATCTCTCAGAGTCTTGCCTTCTGTGGCTACAGGAGAGTTTGGGTGGCTCAGCTTGTATCCTTAGGCTAAGGGTTTCAACAACTGAATGCATGCCTCCTCTGAGGCTTCTTATAATGGCACACCCCTTCCCTCCTGGCTCAACCCTCCAGTTCTCCCCCCTCCCTCCCTTCTCCTGTATATCACCACTCGCATCACCATAGAGAGCTAGAGAGAGGGGTGGATTCCCCCATTCTGTTACGCACAAACCCCCAGACATACACACAAACGGTTGGCCCGCACTGACGTAGAAGGCATTGCCTACGACACCGATTTCGTCTTCATTGAGCCAACTGATGGGGCTCTAAAAATATGCATCATCATAAGATTTATCCAGAAGCTCCATGTCTAAGGTGTCCATAAAACCCACAACCTCAACACCAACTTGCTGCCAAGGTCAGGCAGACATTGGTATTTTAAATAAGATGTTTATTCTGGAAAGGTGAGATGACTACGAGTTAGAAAAGCAGCGTCATAGATGAAGAGAGAAGGTCATGGGTCGATAAGTTTGTCTAAGATGGGAAAGAGTAAAATAACAAGACTTTTGTTGTTGGCAGTGGGGCCTTGCCTGAATAGAACAGTATGTTATATTATGGAACAATGACCAGTGTAGAACAGCCAATGGACAGAGCACGCAGCCAATCAGAGCCTAGAGACATGTCTGAGTCATGGCAGATATTTGGGGTTGCAGTATAGGGTTTATTGGGCGGATGCTGAGAACTTTCTCAGTAGGTTCTGTTATAATGTTATAATGTAAAAAGGAAAGGCAGAAACTATGGGAAAATGCAACCTTGTAGCTGATGAGAAGTAAAAGAGATTAAAAAGTAAAAGACTGTAATTTGACAAAAATGGTGGTTTGAAGTCAATGTTAACAGTGCTTCCAATGACAATTCTAATAATGTGATGCTGAGCGTGCAATGCTAAACATGTTTACGATCTTATGGTTTAGCATGCAAACATACAGCTGTGACGAGGTAAAATGGCATTTGTGTTGCAAATGTTTGCCCATTAGCCATTTGGACAATTTACACCTGATCATGGCATCCGATAGAGAGTTACTGAATCTTGCCTGAGTCCAGACCTTCGAATCTACTCATTTTTCTGTGTTGACTGGCAGTGTGACATGAAACTGTAGTTTTTTTCGGTTAAAAGGACAATTACTCAAGTGAGTGCTACGGGAGGACTAATGAGACTCCAATCGGGGCCATGAGCGAGACTACTGCCAATGTGCCAAGAAGAAGCACTAATAACAGAAGAAGACATAATAACAGCAATAATCGGCTGCTATAGACAAGATAGATAGTGTGTATCCTCAGTATCAATATTGTGGTACAGTCAGGACCACTATAAGATTGATGTTTCCATCTGCAGTAATTTATATATGTGGCAGCATGGCTCTGTTCTGGATCCTTCCATGGGCATATGTATAATGTAAAAGGCATGGAAAGCAGCAGCCGGACCCCAGCATGGGAGAAGCTGAGGCAGAGGTGGGTTACAAAGTGGCTTGCAAATGTGCACCATCTGTGGGCAGGCTAAATCAGCTTAAATAGCATTCCCTGTATGAGAAGGTCAATTGGATGTGTGAGTTGGCACTGAGATCAGTTGAACTGCCTGGATTGTGACTGAGCCTGACTTTGTGATCAGCTGGAATTAATGCTATGGTCAATTTTGAATTTACTCCATAATGAAAGTCATAATGTTGACATGGATTAATGTTGACTTAGAATGCAATTAGGTTCAAGCTCTTGGTCTTTAGCAAATAGAGTAAATAATGACACCACCCACTTCCCACAGACCCCACCCGCTAGAGAAATTGGTTAGAATTTAGTCAAAATGAACATGGTATGTACAAGTGTGACAACTGTCACATTTGACACAGAACCACAAATGGCAATCTAACTGAAGAAATCTAGCTCAAGAAAAAAAGTTATTCGTTAGGATTCATCACGTGGGAATAGTGAATATGTGAAACAAATTTTTGTGATAATCCATTAAATTGCCAACTGAGAATTTTGATGGACAGGTGACACTACGGGAAAGGCAAGAGATCACCAGAGTCAGTTGGGTCAATTCATCCAATAATTGTTGAGATATTTCATTCTGGTTATATGTTTTATACTGGTAATAAAAACTCCTCAGGCTATTTCAAATAGTGTTGGCAAATGTTAGAGTTCAGTAGCAACTGACTATTAACGCAATGATTGTGTCTCTGACTATTAAAAAAAAATTAATTGCAAAAAACGACTTTTTTCTCCTTGAACTTCAACTTCCTTTCATGTTGAGCTGCTCTTAGCTTCAGCTTCCTTTGAAAATGTGAAGGCTGGCTCTGAACCTGTGTGAGGTCTGATAGTAATGGATGAATTGGGTCTATAGACAGAGCCCTTGGTTAGGCTGAGATAAGGAGCCTGGGAGAACAAGCAGCCTTTGCGAGGTCTGTCTGTCATTGATATCGCTGTGATCCACCAGCTGTTCAGTCCGCATAAATGCCTCCTGTGGTGGCCAAGAAGCAGTGATTACCTTGATGACAAAGACGGCCATGCTCGACTTGGCACCACATCACATTAAAACCTTGTAAGTCTGGTTTTTGTACTGATTTTGAGTATTTTGTAAATTTGAAGTAAGTAAAATTAAATGATAACCTATTTGAGTAAATAATTTTTTTAAATTTTTTTTTAAATGCAGGCATTAGGATTTCATCTTATGGGGTCCAGTATGTTTGTCCTCTCATGTACACCACTGTGGTTTTTGAAGCTCCTGTTCTGATGAGTGTTTTCTTATTCACATCATCTACAAAATAAATAATCAAAGTATACATACTGTTATTTCCTTAGATGATGCAAATTTATGCAGTATTTCTGATTTGGGGTAGAGCCAAGCCAGTTCCAGTACTGAAAGAAACTGCTTTTATCATTTAATAATACTCTACAGGGATTAGGAACATAAATAACCCTTATTGGTATGAAAAATAACCATATCTTAGCATTATAGCTATATAGTGTATCAGAGTGACTAGTGCAATAAGAACTGATTTATTATGATGAGATGCAATGAAAAATTTATTGATTTACGGTTGTGTTGAGAAGTTTACATACACTCATCATTGGCATGATGGTCATGATAATGTTGGGCTTTTAATGAGTTCTTTGAACTGTTCTTTTTCCACGGTGGAATGATTGTACAGCAACCCCACACAGGATCAAAAGTACCAAGGCTCAAGCCTGACATGAACTAGAAACTGCTGGAACACCAACGTCACTGTCCACAGTGAAGCGACTTTTACATCACCATGGACTGAGAGGGTGCTGACCAAGACAAAAGCCTCTGCTCCAGAATTGACACCTTCAAGCTCAACTGAAATTTGCAGCTGCCCACATGAACAAGCCAAATGCATTCTGGAGAAACGTTTTATGGTCAGATGAAAAAAAGATTGAGCTATTTGGCCACAATAACAAGAGGTATGTTTAGAGGCGTAAAGGTGAGGCTTTTAAACCTAAGAACACTGTACCAACTGTCAAGCATGGTGGTGGTAGCATCATGCTCCTCGGGTTGTTTTGCTGCCAATGGTACTGGTACATTGCACAAAGTAGATGGAATAATGAAGGAGGATTACCTCCAAATTCTTCAAATTCAACAACTGGGTATTCCAACAGGACAGTGATCTCAAACACATATCAAAACCTCATCTGGAATGGATAAAGTAACATTAAGATGCTGGAATGGCCTTCCCAAAGCCCCAACCTCAACCCTATTGAAATTTGTGGACTAGGCTTAAAACCTAAGTCCATGCCAGGAAACCAACCAATTAAAATTAACTCTGCAATTCTGCCAAGAAGAGTGGTCAAGCATCTGCTCGAAGTGCAACTTGCTAAAGGATATTCAACCAAATATTAGTGGGGGTGTATGTATATATCTGACCCTGTATGTATACTTTTGACCTTGTGTGGATTAGAGAAAATACAAAATAGATTTATACTTGTGCACCCAATTCTTGTTTTTTAAAGTCATTAAAGATGTATCTTGTACAATCATTCCACCCTGAAAAAAGAACAGTTCAAAGAAATCATTAAAAGCCCAAAATTACCATGATATTCATGGCCATGATGAGTGTATGTAAACTTCTGACCACAGCTGTATATCAGCAAAATCTGTTATATAATGGCATATATCAGCACTTCAATTACCCATTTCTTTACTAGTCAGGGTATGATGAATACAATTATTTAACAGGAAACTAAAGAAAAGAATTTATGAGATGCTATGCTATATTCTAAAAAAGTTGTAGAAAATGATAGCTGACATAAGAACAGAGCTCGTGTATGCAATATCTGTCCCAAGAGAGTTGCCTATAATAAACTTTGTTTTCCAGTACCAAAACATCATCACTTTCCTTTTTTCCATTTTTTATTAGATTGCAGTAAAACAAGCATGCACTTTCACTTCCTGCATAAGGACGCATTTAGATTATTTCTTTAGACCCTGGGGAAAATTTTAGGTGTTAAAAAGGCCAATAACTGCCAAAAGACTCTCACAGGCAGGGGCAGAACCAAGGGTGGCCATAGGCTAAAGTCATTAACAGTACAAACACAATGTAGAGATCCACTTCAGTGACCCCACTTCATGGATTTGAGGCCTAACAGGGATCAATCCACCATAGAGGTCAAAGTTGTTTTTTGTACCAAAAAATAGGCTGCAAATAGGCTTTTCAGTGTTGTAAAGTTGGGCATTTTAACATAGGAATTGTTGGGGATTGATTTACTTACCAGCATCCAGCCTCAAGTGGCCATTAGAGGAACTGCAGTTTTTGGCACTCGCATTTTAGCTTCATGTGTCAGCCCCAGATTGCCACTCAGTACTTGACCTACAGCAATTTGAAGAAAAAAAAATTAACAAGACCTCAGTGTCACCCCAATACAAATAATGGTCTCCACCTGGCCACCCCTGTCAAAAATGTCTGGCTCCGTCACTGTTCACAGAGAGCTGCGGCCAGAACTGACCGGTGTATGGCTCGTTCATTTCAAGTCAAGCTCCTCTTTCCTTTTCCATCTCATCCAGCGGAGGTGTTTTACCGTCCTCCTTTGCAATGAAACTCAATGATGTGAAACCAAAGGAGGGGGGAACTCTGCTGTGGTTTATGGCGACTCGAGGTTTTCACCTGTCAAGGCACAACTGATTGTTATTAACAGCAGGCCGGAAAATGAATTTTTGCCTGGAAAAGAATTACATTTCCACCCCAAAAGCCACCGTAATTTTGTGTGGAAGAAGAATTACACCTTGGCTCGGAAAAATGTGCAGTGTCAACTACCAAATCCTCAGAAAACTTTTATTTCTGCGTGTAAGCATTCAGGAAGACATACAGCAGTATTTCATTTCTTTGTATATATTGATCTCATTTCATAACTCCCTTCAGATCATTTTGTTTCAGTGCCAGGTACAAAAGGAGTATTTGAATCCTGAGGTGTTTTTTTTCTCATAAAAACTGTAAAGTATGGCCACTATATGGAATCAAACCAGTGCCCTGGCATGTAAAGATATTTACTTTACACAATAAAGACATGAGGATGGTGGCAGACTTTTCAATGAAAGGCTGGCTTGTGGAGGAAGAAAACCATTATTTGTCAGAGTGACGGCTGTGAAATTGAGTACGGGAAGCTGAGAAGATGTTTACTGATGTTTACCCTTCATGTGGGGAAGCTCGGGATAGACCTCAGGATTAAATGCAAGGGTTTTGACCTCAATCAAGGAAATAATTACTCTTGCCCCTCCTGTTGGTGGACTCCTTAATTAGCAAGCAAAGCCCCCACAGAAATTCCATTAGACTGAAAACAGAGGTGATTAAAACTATAATTCTTATTAGACTCATTAGCACCTTTTTGGGGATGCCTGGAAAGCTTTATTGAATGTGCTGGGAAATTGAATTCGGGATCCTTTGTGTGGTTCCCACAAAATACTTCCTAATAAATTCTTAACTCACCATACCCTGTATGATGCCCAGTGTCTGCATCCAGCTATGTATCAAAACAAGTGAGATATGATAATAGAATAAAGGGCATTTGCTTCATGATAAAAACAGGTGAAGTGTGACTCATTCCATCTTCCTCAAGTAATGAAGAGTATTCATGATTGGCATCACTGATAAAAGCTATGGATCGTATAAGCACATACACATGCACTTCTAAGCCCCTCTTTTCTTTCACTGTGTACTTCATTGCAATGAATCACCATGCTTCCTATTATATTCTCTCAGAAGAACAAAACACATACACACACATAAATGCTGTTATCTCTCATCACCACTGTTGCCATCCCTCTGCCAAAAACAGTCGATACTGATGTAGCACCCACTCACTCTATGAAAGTGTATAGGTGTGTGTTTTGTTCAGGGGGTCTTTTGTGATTAAATGGAACTGCAAAAAGGGAGGTTTGGTACTTTTTTGGCACTTTTGGTGCTTTTCGGACAAATTAAATAGCTTGATTACAAAACTGTCCCAGCCTCTAATAGACTATTCAGATTCCTCTCTTTAGTAAGGTATTCTCAGCACTTCCATCATGTTTTTTACAAAATGCCTGTCGGTACTGAAAAGTGAGAGCTACCAAATGGGTCAAAACACTTCCGGTCAGGTTTTGCTTTTCTTTCTCTCTCTGAGCAATTAAAACCAGTAAAGGGGGAAAGGTTACTGTTTTGGTAAATGCAGATGCAGGCTGACAAAATATCAAAAAGCAAACTTTTATTCAGGTTGATGACAAAGTCCAAGGGAGAAAAAAAAGCAGAAAACCAAATTAATCTCAGGAAGCCAAAGTAACAGATGGCTCATCAAGGAAAATACAGTGTCATTATGACAGTTTACACACATGCTAAGGACTAACTAGACACTAGAAACAAGAGGGGACTGAGACATAGGTGAAAGTAATTAAGACAATTAGAGAGATAGGATGTAAAACCCAATGGTTTAACAAGCTATGTTGCGCTTAAAATCAGAGTTTTCTGTGTCACGAAAGTTGCTGTCTTTTAACCTGGCAACATCACCGTGGTAACTTATGCTAAACACATAGCCTGGTCAGTAGCACGTAATGTTCAGAGTTTTGGTTTAAACTCTGCTAGAATCATCACATTTTCACTGATTCTTTAATTTATAGCATGTTTTAGGTGCAATATAGATTCTCTGCTGTGGGAATATATATTATATGTGCAAGTTGTTAAGCCGTACTTTACTAAAACCACTGAATGAAGCGCAACCTGTACATTGCATTGTCACAGGAATGTGCGTGTAATAATTTAGTTGCTTCTAATCTGCTGCTAAGTTACACTGCTACTAGATCACACACAAAGAATACCTATTCAATCAGTAAAATGAATTTCACTTAATTTCACAAACTAAAGCAAATGCCACATTTCTTTTATTAGGCTATGAGAGAGTAACATTTAATGTTTAAATGTATCCAATTTAAAGTTTCAGAGCTCTAATGTGCAGCCATCACCTTAGAAATAAACAGCAGCACTGAGAGCGCACTCAGCGATAACATAATTAACATGAATTAAAATATTTGTTTTACTGTTCTGTGTAATAAATCCCAAGATTAATGCAGCATTAATCTCTTGTCTTATTTGTTACTGTGTTGCATTTTACTGGTATATTTTTATGTTGTTTACAGATTTTTAAACCACCATTTTATCATCATCATCATCATCATCTGATAAGGTCTCTGAAATAGGCAGCACTCATACAGGTCATTTTGGTCAGAAGAAGAGTCACATGACATGTGAAACACCCCTTTTTATGTGAGCTCACACAGAGCCTGAAACAGAAAGCTTGGCTTAACAGAGAAAGCTGATAACCATGGTTGTGATACCCAGTATCTCCAACTGGGATTTTTGGTTTTGTTGAGCCAGCTAAGGCAGTGGCTGTATTGAACTTCATTCGCAGTATACTGCTCTGGGCCCTACACTACAAAGTGAGTTCAGCATACCCAGGGTATCTTTCTGTTATCTGGATTCACTTACCCTAACATTGGCAATCAGGATAAGCGGTCACAAAAGCTGGTTATCAACTAGCTAAGTTAACCCAGGGTTTCACCTGTGAGTTGACATGAAAAGGTTGGTGTTGGCAGCATCTAACCAATCACAAACACTGATAGGTCTACTGGCAGCAGAGCGGCTGATTTTTCTAAGGAAGATAAACCTATAATATTAGAAATATATGATGAGGTTAAACTCACAATACAGACTGAAAGCAACACAGCTGCTGCAGACAAAGCTGCGGCATGAGTGTGTGTAGGAGGAAAAGCACTGTACAGTATTTTAGTGTTAAAAGCACTGCATGAATGTGTGAAGACTGGAGAAGAGCTACTGTATTAATAAAGTCTAGCATATTTGTAGGCAGGAAGGAAAGCTGGCAAAAATGGCGACATTGTGAGTTAACAGGCTTATCAATATCACATATCTATCATTAAGACACAGAAGAAACTGATGGGTTATAATCAAGTATTTCATTAAATAAATGTTTCAAAGATAGTTTTCGTTTTCGTTTTTTCAGCTGCAGGACCGGTGGTGTTTAACAGTCTGAGAGCAAGTCAGGAATGTAGTACAGAAAACCCAGGGTTAACCCTGAAGGCCCTATTTAGGACCCTATTCCAGGAAGCAGGTTTAGCTAACAACTCTGAGTTAGTTAACCCTGAAATGAGGGAAACTCAGGTTTTCTGTTCAGGAAAGAGTGTTAGTTACCAGGGTAACAGACTCTGTGAACTAAACCTGCTTTCTGGCAGGTTTTATTCAACAAACTGAGTTTCTTTCTGACTCCTACCTTCCTGCTGCACCTGAACCAGACAGTCGGTTTCATTTCTGTAACATTTACTGTAACTTACTTTAGCAATCACTGTTTAAATAAAACATATCTGTATAAAGCTTTAGACACATAACACACTGATCAAAGATCAGTCATTTCTCATGTTGTAACACTGATGGGAAAATGTCTGTCATAGTTGGGATCTTGGAGATCATGTGAATATCTGAGTGAAGATGAGGCTGAAATGATTTTCAGACTCTAAAACAGGATTAAATGTATTTTAAAGTGACTTTTTAAATACAGCTGCAGACAGTCTGACTGTGTTCTGAACATATTCGATTGGAATTTGTTCCTTGACGTTATTGTCCCCCCCAAAACACTTCCGTTTTGTTTCTGTTGTGGTTTATTCAACTTCCGTTGTGTTTTGTGTGCTTTTGCAGCATTTTTCTATTTGCTGGTATTTTCTTAAGTTGCAGTGCATTTGACCTTTCAGGGCCACTGTAGAAATTATTTAAGATTTTACCTATTATTTTTAAAACCCTTCATGGCCTGCCTCCAGAGGGGAAATGCTGCTCCCTTATCAACCACCAACACGGCATGAAAACCTGCTGTTCCCTGCCCAGTCCTGAAGACTAAAGGGAGCTGAGCATTTGTTGAATGATATGCCTGAGTTACTATAGCTTGCTATGTCTTCTTTTAAAGGAGTCTTAAAGGATTGAAGGTTTGCTGGTGCTTTTCTTGTAATGTCTGTAAAGTCGAGTTGCACTGTAACTCAATCACTCCTGTTGCACTTCAGTTTTATATGTCTTTAACTTTAACTTTACTATATGTATACATGTATGTATATAATATTGTTTGTATAACTGTGGTTTGGTTTTTATTTCTCTATTTCTCCTGTTGCTTGCTTGTTTATACATAAAGTGTATGACTGTGTATTTTACTTGTGAGTTCTCTGCACAGGACTTTGTCACACTGATGCTGATAAGTTCAATCCACATTAACTTTGTTTGAATTATTTACAGGTTTTATCAAATACAAAGAACACCAGAACCTTAATTAAGTTGGATATTTGTAACTACTAACCATAAAATTCGGTGTTGATGACCATTTCTTTTGTTATTCCTTTAAATTAAAGCTACATCTAGGCCTCCTCTCCATTCCGTCTGAAAATATGGTGACTGTTTGTGACGTAACAAATTCCCCCTGTTGCTTCCAGAGCCGTTGAATGGAATGACTTAGGCGGACTCCAAACTGGGCGTGGCTTGGGCAATTCGAATCATATTACACGTCTCAAGACTTGGCTCTCAACCAATCACAACGTGATATTGAATTCTCTTAGCCAATCACGATACAGGAACAAGTAGCGCGGGATGCTCCGAATTTAGACACGGAAGTTTTTTTTTTCTCTGTTCCTGTGTTTTATAAACAACAACAAAAAAGTCACAGTTGTTCAACATGGTTTCAGGCAGATTGCCTCCAGTCGAATAGACTGTGTATTGACAGTCGAACCGTTCGTGCTAATAGAAGCTGAAGTCTTGTGGGTAAGTTGGAGATCAAAATGGGAAGAGCTTCGTGTTTCGTTTCCCTTTTAAACTACAGACAGCGCCATGTTAAACTCACCGTCGGTAACTAACTTCATACGGTCTATTCGAACAATTCTTGTTTGTGTTGTAGTTTTTAGGTAAAACTCGATTTGAAAATACCCGTTAAAAACTTATTATGTGGGGAATGTTGACTAATTATGAAACTGAACGTCAGCTTAAGGTTTCCCGACTGAGTTTAAGTCAACACATGAATGTCGGGTCTCCTGTCATAACCTACGAGTTAACGTAACGCTAGATGCCTAATATATTGCAACGCTGTTTACGGTGAGCTAACTTATGCGACTACTTGCATGTCATGCTTATAACATTATTCTGTTTTTGTCAGGAGACACAGCAGCTCCTGTGAGAGATGGAGGAGCTCTACACCTTAGAGAAGGAGGTGGGACGAGGCAGTTATGGTGTGGTGTTTGAGGGCCATATGGCCAAGACGGGACAGAGGGTGGCTGTTAAGCGGCTGCCCTGCAGCAACCCGGAGTGTGTTGAACTCTACCTGCAAGAGCTGTGGGCCATGAGAGCCACGGCCATGAACCACGTCAATGTCATTGCACTGCACAGCTGCCTCCTGCAGACAGGGCCGAGGAGCCTGAAGACCTTAAAACCAGGGAAACTGCCCCTGCGTCTGGTTGAGAGCGTGCTGAAGGGAAGTGTGGTCGGAGCAAAACAAGGTCAGGAGAGGACCAGTGTCCAGTCTAACACCAGGAGGACAAACTCTGCCTCCAGACTACAGGACAGGACTAACACTGTCCAGGCCAGGGCTAATTTCCAGAACAAGGATGAATCAAATGCATCTGATTCCACAACCCCTCAAAGGCCTCAGAACAGAGTCAGGAAGAGACCAGCCCCGAGGGAGGAAGAGCAGACTGCATCGCTGCGCTGCTTGGCCCTGTGGCTTGTGATGGAGTACTGTGATGGAGGAGACTTGAATCAGTACCTGCTCTCCAGGCCCCCAGATGCTCAGCGTAACCACAGCGTGGTGCGACAGATGTGCAGCGCCGTGGCCTTCCTGCATAGCCTGGGAATCACCCACCGGGACCTGAAGCCTGACAATGTGCTGGTCTGTGTGACGCCAAAAGGCCCCGTTGTCAAGGTGGGCAGATTGTTATAATGTGTCAGTGTTTATCTCAGATCAAGTGGCGTCAAGCTTGTTTGAAAAGTCACACTGTTCAAATTTGAAGGCACATTAGTGTTTAATAGTTTTACTCTCTAAGGGGGTGTTTGCGTTTCACAGCAGCAGTGTATTTGAGACGCAATTAACATAACAAAGTAAAATATGAAAAAGCAAGTGGAAACCAAATTGCTCTACTGATCTCTGTATTGCTAAACAATGAACAGATTATATAAAAAGCACAGGGAAAATATTTTTGGCACAACAGTGCAGTGATGAGGTGAAATTTAAAGTCAAAACACTCTTGCAAATTGACTGTTGGTGTAAATGTAAATGTAAAAAAGAGTTTACAAAAAAAAAAAGCCAAATGTATACCTGCCTGAACAATCCAGATACTCTAAGAACTTATAAAGGGCTGCTTTTTTATTTTTCTTGGATGTGTTAGCACTCTAAATTAGAGCTGCAGCTACAGATTATTTTCATTTTTGTTAATCAGCCACTTACTTCTCTACAGAACATCAGAAAGTACTGAAACATGTTCAACAGCCAAAAGTGATGTCATCACATGTAAAGTCCAATGTAGGAAAGAGCACTCTATTTAAATACTTGAGAAGCTGGAACTATAAAATCTAAAATCTAATCTTGTTGAACAATTATTAAAAGAATTTTTAAAAAATCAGTCATATCCATAGATGGTATAAAATCTGGATGTAGCTTCCGGGTCTGAAAAGGAACGCGAAAGTGTCTTAAGCCTGTATTCTTTTTAATGGGGCGGTAGCTGTGACTCAACCTGAGTGTTGACACATATTATGTGTATTATTAATTTAATAATATTCAACATATTATATAACATAATATTTAGTATATTTAACCGATATGCTGCAACACCCCTAATCACTATCAATTTGATAATGCTTCTCTCTTTTGATTGGTTACACAATATATGTGTTGGAGGACTGCAGATAAAGGCTGTTTCTGTTCAAATATTCTGATCAAATATTCTGTCTCAATTTTTCTATTAGTTAGCTGCTCCATACAGTGACAGAACAGTAAAACATATAACACATGCACAAAAACCCAGTGAGTTTACTATCATATGTTATATATATATATATATATACTGTATACAAATGTTGATGAAGTTAAAATCAGCAAATAATCATACTATAATGATTTATGTTTGTATCGCCTACACAAGTGGACCAACCTTGATGAAACTTTGCATCAACATTGCCTAGAGCACTGTGAGTGCCAACATCTATATGGCATATGCAAATATTTTATACAAATCCCATAATCGTATATATTTGGATATTTGACAGTTCAATTGAGCACAGAATGGAATGTCAGATTAGAATGTTGTGTCATAATATAATGTATGTATGTTTGTGTGTTCCTTATTGCTGGTTGTTTGTTTAAAAAGTAAAGTTTTTATAACTTTTATCTCAGCAGTTCTTGTCAGCTATTTACACAATTTTTCTAAGCCAAACAATAAGTTGAGATGTAAAGGACACTGCTTTTTACTGTCCTCCTTCATCTAAAAATATAAGTGTAAAAGAAAAAATATTGTGACACATCTGTGAAACTATACCTAAGCTTTAAGCTAACTGAAGGCATGTTCGTTTTTCTTTTCTTTTTTTAAACCCCAAGGTGGCAGATTTTGGTCTGAGCAAGATGAGTGTGGGCTCAGTGGATGGTGGCCTGACCAGACAGCACTTCTCCTCCACCTGTGGTTCAGACTTCTACATGGCTCCAGAAGTGTGGGGTGGGCTGACCTACACAGCCCAAGCAGACATCTTCTCTCTGGGTGTGATGTTCTGGGCTGTCCTGGAGAGGATCACCTTTCTGGAAGAAGGGACAACACAGGAACAACTGAGTAAGTGTCTAACTGAGAGTCAACAGGGGACAGAATAGATTCAACACATCATGATAAGCCTCCTCTCACCATTTAGAGCACTCGCAGGAAGGTGTGAAAGGTTGAGTGTGCGGTCAGCCAGGTGACGATGCATCGCACTGAATCGAGTTTGACTTAATTAAGTGGCACATATTAAAAATGTCAGCTACTATACATCATACATTTATCAAGCATGGATGGTACAATCATAAATCTAAATGGCAAAAAGATGAATGATTTATGCAATGTGAATGCTGATGTGGATTATAGTACCTTTTATTGTAATAGAAGCTGACATCATGTAAATCAGCCTTCTTATTAATGATTTGAGAAATCTTTGTATGTTCATCCATTCTCCCATCTGTTTGTCACCTATCTTCAATCATTGCTACAGACTTGAGGAAGTTTTAATGATCAGTTCTCTGATCTGATGAGTTGTTCTCTGCTGCTAGTGTTTTCTCTTATGGTGACTGCTGCCCAGTCCACTCTGTAAAAGACATTATAAGAGGGAGATATAGCATTCAAACAATCCTGAACTGAGATCTTTGGGAGAATTCCACAACAGCAAAGTGGTAGAAGTATAGCTTCCAGGGGAAATAAAAAGCTTTTTAAAACCTTATTTTGCAGGCAAAAGTCAGCAACGTTTTTAAAGTTGTTTTTAAATTGCTTTTGACTTTGATTCCATATGCATAAATGTCCCAGAAACCATCGAAATTTAAGTTGATTTAGAAATGCTGCCCTGATAAGTGCCCTGTGGCATTTCAAGATGGCTCCCGAGTGGCATGACTTGCCTCTGGAAGGACTTTGGCACTGTGCGTGGAGGGAGGGACACATACAAACACAGCCATGTTTGTTTGCCTACCTTTTCCAGGTCTTTATTGGGCAGTTATTTTAGGCATTATCTAAATTAACTTTTCTTGTAATGGTGACCAGGACATAACACCAGGTATTAAAAGCCTTATTTCTCCTGGAATTTATACCTCTGCCACTGTCTTTGCAGTTGCAAATTGCAGATTTCAGTAGTTTTCAATTAAAACATTCTTTGAGTGCCATGCCTCTGCCTTACAATGCCTCTTCCCTAAAAATAACTTAGCCATTTCCAAACTTAAGAATTCTGTAGCCCAATTTGAAATCTGAAAATCTTCTGGGGCCCACACAAAAGCTTTAATCACACCATACTTTGTTTGTTTTTGTTTTCACTGATTCATTTTGCTCTTTTATTGCTTTTTTGTTTTTTTTTGTCTATAGCTTTTTTTGCCAGCTGTTAGCCATTTATCCATTTTAACTTATTTCCCATCAATAACGGGATATAAAATACTTACACTCACACTCACGACCACTTTTGATTGCAAGGCAATTGCACAGGTTGCCTGATAGGAGGCAACCTTTCTGCAAACAGTTGCAGTCTGACTTGGACTGACTGGAGTCACTCTTAGAGAGATTGTTGAAGGTTTGCAAATAATTGCTATCTAATTAATAAATGCAGACAGATTGCCAACATGTTGCCATCTGTCTGAATGAGTCTGTCAATGAGCACAACTCGAGGGAACTCAACTCAACTCAATTGGCTTGAGTCTGGTTATATTCCTACGGAACAGGAAAGTTGCTGAGCACAAATGTAATAGTTAAATGTGAATTTCTGTCTATGTGAAGAGCAACAGATATGTGATTTTTGACAATTTATCACAGTTTATTGCTGTATTATCAGAAACGGATTGCATGTAATTGCCAACTTGACCCCATTCAGTTGCAGACTGATGGCAGACTGACTCCATCTTATGGCAACATTTATGGCAGGTTTTAGTTTGAGAATCTCATTTTGCAGCAAAAAAATAACTGAAGTGAAATAACTTTATCTTATTGGATAAAATGGATATTGACAAATTTTAACTTTGAGGACATACTTTGCAGTTGAAAAAAAGGTGATAAGTCACAATATATTCTATTGCAATACTCAGCATATCACAAAATGTTATAAAATAATATAGTATTGTGATAATATTGTATCGTGGGGTGTCTGGTGTTTCCCACCTCTAGATTCTGGTCACTGGCAGGTCAGTCGGTATCAGTCTGCTTTTTACCCAAATTTGTCTGTTGCTTTAAACAACAACATTAAAGAAGATTGGTTATATTATCCAAAGTGACAGATGAATTGGTATGTGTATCACAACATCATTTGTCTTTCTCGTACGTCAATATTGTCATTGCGTCAAACTCTGATGCAGTGACATTGAACTACAAAGACTCCAAAGTTCTTGCCAGTTCAATTTGAGCAGAGAAAGGCACTGAGCCATGCACTCCAGAGTAGCTCTATAGAACAGCAGTGAGATTTTAATTTCTTTTCTTGATGTCTTGTCAGAATCCCATGTGGCCGTAGGATGGTGTAGCGTCTAGATGTACAATAACGTGAAGCCCTGTTCTGCTCTGCACTCTGCTCTCAGAGAGTAATGGAATGGCTCTAACACAGATGTCTCATTTTATTCACAAGAAACTGGGTCTGGTCAGAGGTGACCGTGCAGCAGCGTGATATAAATCATTATCCTCAAGTTTAGTGCCCGAGAACCTCCCTGAGTCATTGATACTTCATTAGGCTGAAAGAAGATGCTTACTATTGGAGAGGAGCATGAGTGGATTTTTTTTTTTCTTTAAAAAAAAGGCAAAGTGGAGTTTAGCAGCCCCATCATAATCTTTGTCAGTGAGGAAAAAAGGGAGATTGAACTCAAGGCTTTTCAAAGATAGAAATAATGGTCCATTATTTTACTTTATATTCTCTCAAGATGCACACGCCCACACACTTACTTGACTAGGCAGGGGAGCGGAGAGGATATAATCAAAGAAAAGCAAGATTCATCCTCCTGTGCTTGTCCTCTAGGCCTGGAAACGCTTTATGGCTTTTTGGTCAGTCAGGTTAGGAAATAACTGCTGGCCTCTCACCAGGCCAGCAGTGTTGAACTCAGGTTTTATTGTTGAGAATCAGCAAGTACTTGTGTGAAAAATGTGTCACTTAAGAGTCCTCTGTGATTTTAATCACACCGTCTAGAAAACCTAGCCTTGAGATAAAGTAACAACTGATGCCTTTTTAATTACTTTAATGGATAATCCACTTTAATTACATACATTTTAGTGATGCAACTTGGATTTGTTTTCCTTCACTAATCTCATTTTTCTGTTAATAATGTAGTTTAGTAAATGTCTAATGATAATGAATGACCATTTCAAGTTATCAGATTTTACATTTTAATCTTATGGTTTCTTGATTACTCTTATCAAAAAGTGGATGCTCATATTAAACATAGCAGAGATGTTTTACTGAGCTTCCTCTAATAATCAGACTTCAGTAATAGTTTCACCTTTAACTGAACAAATTCAGGGCATATTTCCAGGTTTCTAATGAATGTAAAGTTTTATTGGTAAAGGCAAAAGTGTGATAAGAAATACCTCAGCTTTTATAGATTTTAAATATTTCAGTATAGTTTTATAGGATTAGCCATTTTAAATAAAGAACGCAGATCGTGTCGGGAAAAATTAAGCCATTATGAATGGATCCGGATGGGATCTGGGCCTGATCCGGTCTTAATCCGTCCTGCCGTGCTAGTGGACTCCAACCCAGACACTGTTTGCTTATAGAGCCCGATACCTTCGGTTCTGTGTTGATCCACTGAGAATGATTTAGGTGGAAAACATGTCAAGATTCAAATTCTGAATTTTAGACAATGTACCTTTCAAAATGTTGACATCATTTAATGACTGAATCTCAGTCTGTGAACAAATTTCAACATGAAAACAGACTGTTTGCAGCTGCATTTAAAAACTCACTTTAAAATACATTTAGCTCAGTTTTCAAGTCTTAAAATCATTTCAGCTCCATCTTCACTCAACTATTCACATCATCTCCCAAGATCCCGAATGACAGACATTTTTCCATCAGTGTGGCTGATTTCAACACGTCATTGATCGATCATTGATCAGTGTGTTCTGTGTCTTTTTATACAGATGTGTTTTATTTAAAACAGTGATTCCTACAGTAAGGTACAATAAATATTTGCAGTGCAAGGAAACTGGCTGGCAGTCTGACAGCTGCATTACTGCCCACAGAGTCACAGAGTTAGAAAGATACAGACCATATAGATTTTATTCTGAGCTGATTATAAATCCTTGACGTAATCGCTGTCTCTGTCCTTATATATTGACGACTGAAGGACTGTAAAAGCGCTCATGTTAAGTACACAAAATAGCAAACTGACTCTAACTGCCATTTCAATGTTTGTAAAAACGTAAACTTAAAATGTGCTGCAGGAGTCAGAGAGAAACTCAGTTTTTGAAGAAAACCCGCCCGCGAGCAGGTTTAGTTCAGAGTCTGTTACCCCGGTAACTGACTCAGAGTTGAAGTTAACTCTCTTTCTTGAATAAAAACTCAGGATTAAAAAACTCAGAGTTGTTAGCTAAACCTGCTTCCTGGAATAGGGCCCTGGTGCCTGCAGTTCAGCTCATGTTTGCAAATAATAATCAGACAAGTGCCCTTCTTCTCAAAAATATCAACATGTAGCACTCTTAACCCACACTGATTACTTAATGCTGCTTCAAAAGGCCATTCAGAGCCCTCACTTCATTAGGTGTTGCTGTATCCAGGTGAGCTGCTCAAAGTTCAATGTAACTATAATCAAATAATCAAATGATGCTCGATGAGTTGTTCTCATTTAAAAACATCCAAGTGAAGGAATTTGTGATTAAGTCATGTTGGCATGGCCATAAAATCTTATTGAATCCTTTTTTTTTTTTTTTTTTCTTTGTATGGGACTATAAATAAGAAATGACAAGTTTATTCTAAGCACATGTATACTAACAGTCAGTCTGTCCCAGGGTTTGAGGAATGTAAGACACATGTAGAAATGGGCTCAGTTTATTTTCATGTCAAATATACACATCTTGTTATTCACACAGTAACTGCATTGTTTTGCCAAGGCATCCAGAAATAATCTCCACAAAGAAAGCTATTTATGAGTAATATTAAAATCCATGTGTCAATTTAGATTTTTTTTTTCTATTTCTTGTGTTCCACATTTTTCATTAATTGTCATTTGATTGTAATTATGTTGTTTCTGATTAGGACATGAATGACTCATTAATAAAGCACGTCTCAGTGTGCTCTGAACATCTTCCACACCCTATTAGCAATCCCTGGTAGTATTCCATGCCAGCTTCTCACAGTCACTGAGATCTGAGGCTCTCTGCCGTCTCTAATCTACCTGTCGAC
>VUQS01002565.1:0-10247 GCA_015108495.1 Heterochromis multidens | reverse complement strand
ATAGATTGATCTGAAGGTCACAGTGATAATAATGCTATATAGAGCTATTTAAAACTATGTTTCTTACTTCCATTGTTTGTATTGACAACATATAGGCATATAGGGAATGATATAAGGGGATTTTAAATATCATGTTACTTTGGACCTCTTCTAATTTAATCAAATACACAACCTAACAAGATTAAATGTGATTGTCCAGTATTGTCCAGTAAATGTCCAAACACTATAGAAAACAAGTATGTCAATGCTGTGTGTTATCAGAACATCTACCGTGCTATTACGTCAATGTGTTTCAAAGGGTCTCAATCTCAAGACTACAACAGTGGACCAGCAGCTCCTCCCTCAACAAAGCTGATGTCATCCACCTCTCCAGCAGGTGTTCAAAAGCTGCCGACACTGCTCAGCTTCATTTTCCTCTTTAACCAAAACACCAGAAATCCCGTTCAGAGAAACACACGCGTCTTGCAGCATGAAGACCCTGAACAACCGGGCCGAGAGCCACCTGACGGGGCAAGTGGACTCTGAATTGGACAGAGGGAGTAATGTGGGTTGGGTGAACCAGGGCTACTGTAGCACCCCTCCACCCCTGCACGGGGTAGTCAGCACCATCTACAACCCCAAACCCCACTTTGAGGGCTCCATGGACAGCCTGTACAACCTGGATCCCCCAGTACCGGTCCCAGAGGACCCACCAACCAAAGACCAAAGTCTGAAGAAGAAACGAGGAGGCTGCTGCTCTTTTATCAAAGGCAAGAACACATTTTAATCTACCTCATGATGGCATTTCTTCTTTGAATCTCAACTGTATGAGCAGTGTAATGAGTATGAATAAAACCCATCCAAGCCTGGTATACCTATGCTTGAAAGATCTTTACCAACAGTGAGAAAAATGCATCTGTCACATAGTTACATATTGATGACTTGAACTTATATTTTCTATAGCGCTGTGGGGGACAACGCTGACTGAAAACACCTCTAATAACAGGGAACTGTTTATCCGAACCACGCTGCGGGAGCTGCTGCTCTATGTCTTGTTCCTGGTGGACATATGCCTCCGTGAGTACTCTTAGCATAATGTCCAAAATTTCTGTCCGTCACTGATCTCAAAAGTTTTTACTGAATGCATGGTGGCTGACCTACTGTCTGCTCAATACCCTGGTCAAAGAGTACTTACAAGTAATTGCTTCTTCCTCTCCTCTCTTCCTCTTATGATATAAAAAAATGTTTTCCTACATCTAAAAAATGTTCTTTAGACATGTTTTCACCTAAAAATAGCCTGTGTTTAATTTACATTATGAAGCCTGTTGAATTGCCGTACAAGCATGGAAGTTACATCCAGACACTGATATCTAAAATGCATGTGCTTCACACACTGTGGATTCATAATGTGATAGAATGGATAAAGAGAATTCAACTGTGAGTGTGATGAACACTAAATTAATTTCAGTCAATTATGTGAATTATTTATGTTGTTTGGTGTTTCTGTATTAATCACCTTATGCCTACTTAAGTATATTCCTAACAATGTCTTCATACAGTATTTGCATTTCTGATCACTTTGAAGTGCTCACTGTTTGACAGGCTGTTAGGGCACTTTAGACTGTTGATTTACCATTAAAACTATCCCCTTTGCTTTAATGGCTACCACAATATGCCTTTCTCATTTTTCTTTCCCAGAAGCCATTGTCCAGCTAGGAGTGAAAGGGCCATGCCTTTTAGCGATAAGAGCTTTTAGCCTCATCCTTTGTCTGGGTTAGATTTACACTGTTTGATGAGGCTATTTGCATCAGGACAGCATGCTCTCTCTTCAAACAAATTACAGCCTCTCATCTGGATCTGTTTGATAGCTACAGCGATGTGGAAAAAAAAACAAAACAAAACAAAAAAAGCCAAACAACAAGTCTTCAATGCAGCTTTGCGTGTCTGCATCTGAATCTTATCTCAGAAAATTGAATGGAGCAACATTTAGAGCTGAGCCTGACCAAAGCCAGATAGTAACCAATGATCAGGCATTAACAATGTGATTACGTTGTCTTTCAGTGACATATGGAATGACCAGCTCAAGCGCCTACTATTACACTAACGCCATGACGAACCTGTTTGTGAATACACCCAGTCAAAGTGGAGTGATGTTTCAGTCCATTGGTGCCATGGCTGACTTCTGGGCTGTAAGTTTTCCTATGCATTTGTTTTGCCCAAGTTCACCACAATGAAAAAAAAAATCACTGAGAACATAAAGAAAGGTGCAAATCAAACTCTTTCTCTATATGAACAGTTTGCCCAGGGCCCACTGCTGGACGGACTCTACTGGACTAAGTGGTACAATGACCAGTCCCTGGAAAGCGGTAACAAGTCTTTCATCTACTATGAGAACATGCTGCTGGGTGTTCCCAGGATGAGGCAGATCAAGGTCAAGAAGAACTCCTGCAAGGTCTACAGTGACTTCAAAGATGAGATCACAAAATGTTTCGATGTTTACAGTAACCAGAAGGAGGACGAGTACAGCTTCGGCCTCATCAATGGCACTGCGTAATTCACTCATTGTTTTGTTACTGACATACAAGAAGAGCAGCAGCAGCAAAATTTTGTGTTCTAAGTATTTTTGTTTTTCCTCTGCAGCTGGACTTACCACACAGAGAAAGAAATAAAGGGTTCCTCTTACTGGGGCTTGCTGGCCACCTACAGTGGAGCAGGATACTATCAAGACCTGAGTCAGACCAAAGAGGAGAGCGCCAACATACTGACGGAACTAGAGAACAACCTTTGGCTGGACAGAGGAACCAGAGTAGTCTTCATCGACTTCTCCACTTACAACGCCAACATCAACTTGTTCTGCGTCATCACGTAAGGAGTTTTACTGGCCGTCGCACTTTTACCCACCTGTTGGTACCCATCCTGTGGTTGACCAAAGTGTTATTGCTTCTTCAGGTTGGTGGTTGAATTCCCAGCGACTGGCGGAGCAATCCCTTCCTACCAGATCCGAACAGTCAAACTGATTCGCTACATAACCACCTGGGATTACTTCATCCTAGGCTGCGAGTTGCTCTTCTGTATATTCATCTTTTACTACATTGTGGAGGAGATTCTTGAGCTGAGGATACACAAGTTCTCCTATTTCAATAGCTTCTGGAACATATTAGATATTGTTGTCATATTGGTAAGAAAAGATGTTTCAAACGTCATTTTCTTAGATTTTTCCTGGCCTTCAAAAAAGTAACAACCTTCTTTACAGCTTGCCATCGTTGCCATCATATTCAATGTATTTCGGACCGTCAAAGTGGACAACTTGCTCGGGAAACTGCTGGAAAACCCTGATATATATGCAGATTTTGAATTTCTGGCATTCTGGCAAACCCAGTATAACAACATGAATGCAGTCAACCTGTTCTTCGCATGGATCAAGGTAAAGAACGGACACCTTTCAGTCCAACAAGCTGCTTGGCCACAAATGATTTTGCTCTGGTGTCTTCCCAAAGCTTTCTTCTTGTGCTTGTAGATTTTCAAGTACATCAGTTTCAGTAAGACCATGAATCAGCTGTCCTCCACGCTGGGCCGATGTGCTAAAGACATCTTCGGATTCGCCATCATGTTCTTCATCGTGTTCTTTGCTTATGCTCAACTTGGATATTTGCTCTTTGGAATGCAGGTTCAATCATTCAGCACCTTCGTAAAGTGCATGTAAGTGGAACAGCAGGATGAAGGGTTTCATTTCAATGAGCATCAGTTCATTAGTCAGTTCTTTACAACTTTTTTCCCCCCTGCAGCTTCACACAGTTCAGAATTATTCTTGGAGACTTTGATTTTGATGCCATTGACAGCGCTAACAGAGTCCTTGGGCCAATCTACTTTGCCTCTTATGTGTTCTTTGTTTTCTTTGTTCTGCTGGTAAGTCATGCTGCTGCACAAGATATTTGATATTAAAAGGATAAATCTGAGCAGTCACATTATCTCCTCATGCATTTTTCCTTCAGAACATGTTCCTGGCCATTATAAATGACACATATACAGAGGTGAAGCAGGAGCTCTCTCAAGAGGATGAACTACAAATTGGTGACATCATCAAACAGGTAAAGGCAAATGAAATAAAATTGGATGTAAAACTAGATACATTTATGGATAATGTTTTACCAGACTTTTCTTGTAATTCAGAGCTATATGAAGACATTTATGAGGCTGAAGCTTAAAAAAGAGAAAATATCAGATGTTCAGAAGGCTCTACACTCTGGATCTGGAGAAATTGAATTTGAGGACTTCAGAGAAACTCTTAAAGAGTAAGTGACAAGGAAAGGAAACTCTTATGATTATTTTAGTACTAAATGTAACCCTCACCACTGTGATGATTTTGAAGGATGGGACATGCCGATCAAGAAATATCTGCAGCCTTCTCCAAGTTTGACCGTGACGGGAACAAAATTCTAGATGAAGATGAACAAAAGAGGATGAAAATTGAGCTGGAGGAAAAGAGGGTTTGTCATTACGTCATGTCATTTTCATATATTTTCAGTCATTTATTCTTTAGATTCACAATTAAGAAAATAAATGTTTCTTATGCTTTTGTGTTTTTATCAGGACGCTCTCAATGCTGAAATCAACAATCTTGGAATGAACTATCAGAAAGAATTACAGGAGAAGCCTCCTGTCACATCCAGCGAGTACAAGAGCCATTCTAGTCAAACCTTTGTGGATCGGGATCAATTTTTGAGGTGGGACAAATTTTAAACTTAACCAATGAATGTCTTAAAGCACTTGTGTCATTCTCCTAACCAAAGTAATACATTTCACTGAATTACCTTTCTATCACCACGAAAGTCTGGCCAGACAGGTTCTTCACCTTGAAAGCTCTGTGGCAGGCATTGCATCCAAGATTGAGCTGATTATGGAGAGACTGGGACTACAAGAGAAAGCTAAAGATGCTGAAACAGCAGGGAAACTGTGACCAATAACAATGTGAGTAAGCATCACTTGTAAAGCATCAAGAAAATTAGAGTAGACCTTCCCGGTTTCAGTCTTACAAACACAGAATGATTTATTTTAAATTACCCCTATCCAGAAGGATGAAAGTGTCTCAGATGGCCATGACTTGGGTCAGTGTCACAGAGGAACAGAGGTCAAGATGTCATCCCGAAGACCAGCGGTACATAACTCTACAATCGTGTTATCTGCAAATCAGTTAACAACTTTCTAATATACATGCTAAATAAACTGACAATATCACATGGTAATATTCAAAGAAACACAAATTTTATGAAAATATGTAAATTGTATAAATTAATATTTTGTCTACTAGCTGACTGCACAGTGTTAGTGTTATGTTAGTGTTGCATTAGTGTTATGTAATACAATATATTTCAATAGAGAAGTTTTGCAATATAATAAGTGAATGTTTGCTTCGCTTTAGTCCTTTGTTGACTGTTCATGTTTCTCTTACATTTGCTCAAAATCTACTGGCCCATTTTTTGGTTTGCATTATATTGTGATAATCATATTTATATTCAGGGATGCACTGACTGTGAGATTATACCAATGTTTGAAATTTTGCACCAAGCCACAATGATTTTATTTTTGGTCTCAATTTCTGTTCCAGGAAAACAAAGAAATCTTTCAGCTCACACCATCTTTAAATGAACACAAATTCAATCATACCAAATAATACAACTGAATCCCAGATACACAGTGCTTAACACATTTATTAGACCACCACCCAATGTAAGGTTTATGCCACAGCTGTCCTAAATTAACAGAATTGGTAATTACCAAAATCATTTTCTTATGTTTCTGTAACGGTTAATGCACCAGTGTACATAAGCTCTTTAATCAAAATATTTTTAATGTTAAAATATAACTGATGTTGTTATCCATAAATTTTCAAATGTACTGTTTCACAAAAATGCAGACAAAATAGCAAAGCACATTGAATGTTGATTGATTAATTTCTGATTTCTCAGAGAAGTGTGCCGGCTCCAATTTTAGTATAAAAACGTTTTTGACTGGTTTCTAAAATATTTGTTTTCTCTTGTCTTTATGACAGATAGTCTAATTGCTCTAAGTACCATAAGACTAATGAGACACATCAGACAAACATTAGTTAATGCCATTATTTGCTGATAGGCCAATGGCAAAGTGAATACTGGCAGATACCAACCCTATTCCTGTTAAAAATGTACACAGCATCTTAAAAAAATTGGTTGCCACCATTTGTCTTATACTTTCCAACAACACTAAAAACAAAAAGGGCAGAAAGGTTTTTGAGCAAATGCATAAAGTATGTGCTCTCTAGTAAATTAAACAATCTACAGTTTAATAATTGTTAAATGTCATTTACTGTGTCAGGTAGGCAGTGAATGTATGCTTTTGTGCAACATTAGTGTTCAATAAATGTACTGAACATTCAAAGGTTCAAAGGTTTCTTTATTTGAAGAGACTTTGCTGAGTTTTTCCATTAAATGTGAAATTGGTTCCATCCTTTATTATTATATAAACATCACTTCTGTTGTTCAATTTATTTGTATTATGGTCATAAAAGCAAATCGTCATTACATTCAATAGTTTAAGCAACAAATATATTACATGTCATTAGCGTGCAGTTCAAGTTGATACATCACCTGCTTCCTGCTACATCCTGAAAATGGCACACACTCTTAAAATGAGGAAAATCAAAAGGAAAATAATTTAGATTTAAAATGGAGCATCTTTAAATAACAAACTCTGAATTTACCAACAAATCAATTAAGGCTCATTCACAAACTATATTGCTTAAATTTAATGATGGAGATTAACTTTGTAACATTCTACCTACAGTATGTACATCATCTTAAGTTTTGAGGATTTGTAATGAAGGTTTATATTTACACTCTAGACAAACAAGACCCTGTTTAATTTAACGAAAACCCCAGCGCAAATGAACAAAAACAAAATCATTATCAGGTTTGTTGACTAGTACAACAGAAAGGGTAGTTAGCAAACAGGGAGTGTAATATTCTGTACAAATGGCACACACACAAATAAAATCCAAATGGCAGGATGCTTGTGAGAAATCCTTCTGTCATAATTTCTCAGCGAGTTTTATAATTTACCCGATGTCAATATTCTTTAAACTGAAAATTCAGAATGTAGAAGTGGAAGGGCAAGTTTCTGCCACTTTAACAAACCAGTGATACGTGCACTTAGGAGACCCTCCACTTTCAGAATAAAAGTAACATAATTCTTAGTGAACCTAAAACGTTTGAGTTTTTCTCATGCTAGTGGGTAACTAAAGCATAAAATTTGAATTATGTAATAAAACTAGGGCTGGTTATAGTACAAAATTGAATCTACAACTTTATGCAGAAAATTCAAAGCCACTGCAAAGAAGTGGTTTTAAATTATGAGGTTAACACGGAGGAGGATGTTTAAGATTCAGCATTCCTCTAGGAAACCAGCCCCAGAATCAGCACAGCAGAGTTTGTTACCTTTACAAAGTTTGGGGATTAAGCAGTTTTTACAATATTTTCTATATACAGTGACCATGTGCTGCAGCCTTTGCTTTGAGAGATTATGAATTAGTCTTGGCTGCAGTACGGTGTAAACTAAAATCCATCGAAGTCTGCAAATCGGATAAAAAACATGAAAATTCTAATAGTTTTTTGCTTTCAGAGTGTAGGTGAAATCTTCTTAGTACACAATCCCATATCGCACCCAAATCTCCTTTAAAGCCACAGTTGTTTGTACAAAGAGTTTCTTCACATATAATGGAAAGGTAAACTACCGTTCCAGGGCCTCTATTCACAAAGCATTTTTGACTTAAAACATTAAAACAGGACTGAATGTCTGGATATTTTATTCCCTGAAGGTCCAGACCAACGTTATTTTTGTGGCTCAGTGCAGTGTAGCACAAATCCATGGTGGCCAATACAACCTGCTTGATCAGTACAACACTGTCATATGTTTTTAATGTTCTAAAATGATAAGTATGACCAGAAAATAAAATTTCAAATATTGCCATAGTTTGACAATTCAATATTAATGTTAGTATGCTTGAGGTTTCCAGGGATTTTAATCCTCATGAGCTGCTGGATTAAAACAGTGGCTTTTTAATAAGTGTGCGCTTAATTGTCCTCAGACTAAACACGTGTTACGCATACATTTTCTGTAAGGCCTTTTTGCTTCTTGAAATGTGAAAAAAAAAAAAAAAGTGATTTTTATTGAGTAACAAATTAGACTTAAGGACTACACTGATGTTTTGGTGGGTTGGCCCACCGGTCAACCTGTTCAACGTGATGAGAGGAAAGGCATCGTAAGTTCTGTCTCTCTGCCAAGATCTCTATCCTGTAGGCATGAATCCTCAATCATGGATGGCATGTCCTTAAACTCCTACTCATACAAAGACAGCTGGTTTGGCTTTACTTCAAAAGCCCAAGAGCACTTTTTCTTTTAAACAGAATTATGAATAATAATGAAACAAACTTTTTTAAAAACGTTCTGAGTTTAATGGACTATCATTAAAATCATACACTCTACACCAAAAGTGAATACACACCTGTACAATATTACCTAGATTTCAAATAAATCAAAACTGTGTTACATCTCAGTAACAGCATTATTGCATGAATTGAAAGGGTATTTCCTCTGATGAAAAAAAGAAATTACTTTATAAACATATTTATTATATGGGAAATCTACATTATTTATTATTTTTTAACTTTACATAAGAGCAAATACCATACTACTGTACTCAGAAGTAACACAATTACTGTGGGACAGTACAGTTCTGATCATCTGACATTTACGTAATATTGCACAGGGGTGTGCTCCCTTCTGTTGTATTCTGTAATTGTGTAGGAGCAACTATTAGCTACAAAGGCTTTGTGAATATGGCCCCGCCCTTCTTTTACCACAGCAGCTGTCCAAATGTAAGAGTGCTGTGTCGCCTTGGTATTACATTGAGGTTAGGGCCTTCTCACTGCGTTTGGTAGCCAGCCATGCCGAAGTTGGCCAGGCTAGACATGACTGTTCCAGGCGGAGCTGCAGCCTGGGCTGATGGAGATCCAAAGCCTCCCATCCAGGCTGTTGACTGGGACTGCCTGAAAGGATAACAGTTTTGCAGTTAGTGTGATTGTGGTCACAAACATCAAGTGTGATGTAAAATAAATCAAGGATACAGATCTGCTGTTAGATATAGTGTTTTTAGGTTACATCCATCACAACTTAAAAAAAAAGATGCTTTTAATAACTGTTATAATACTGAAACAATGTAGTTATATAAAATATTAAAAGACTACACAGTCAAACTCACTCTACTCCAAATCCTTGCTGGTTCCATGTCTGGCCATACATGTTGTAAGAGGGCATTTGCCACCCATTGGCCACATACTGCCCATACTGCTGCTGCTGCTGCTGCTGCTGCTGCTGCGGATTCCCATAGACCTGGCTCCACTGCCCCCACTGACTATAATCAACCTGAGGGACACCAGAGGAGAGAAAACTGAATAAATATCTAATCTCTTACCTATAAGCTCAATAGGAACAAAAAAATAAGATGAATACTACAAGAAAAATGTCATATTAGAAATGTTATTTACCTTTTGATAAGTAAATTTCAAAGTATTTTCTTATTGTTTGCAAACATGTTGAGGATTTGTAATAACGTGCGTTACTTTTTCTATCTTATGGTTCAAAAGCAAGATTTTTTTAAACAGCTACCATCAATGTAATCAGTTTCAGGGTGCCTTTGTGACTTGGAAGTTAAGACACCAACAAACTACATCCTGATTCTAGTGGAACTCCTTTCTTGTACTCATTCCTACTATATCTGACATAAAAAAAAAGAAACAAACATATTTTAAAATCACTTGTGTCACATCAGTGCTGTTCTCTCTACCTGCTGTGGACTTTTTGCCATGTCGGGTGATTCTTTGCCCCAGAAGCACTTCACTACGTGTCCTTCAATGACTGTGCCATTTACTGAAACAATGGCGTGGGCAGCACTGTCATGGGAGGAAAACCTTCAAAGCAAAGCAGTAGATTAGAAGACAGATGTTCTATCAGACAAATCACAGAGAGAGTTAAAACTTTCATACTTTTCAGACCATATTTGACAGAGTATAAAAAGTTTCTGTTAAGTTTGGATGCAGTATAAAATGTAAATAACAGAAATCAGTTCTTTTAAAAACGCCACATTAACATGGAAACTTAAAAAAAAAAAAAAAAAAAAAAAATTTAAAAATTATATAAAAAAAAAAAAAAGGAAAAAAAAAAGAAAAAAATTAAAA
>VUQS01002564.1:5149-30300 GCA_015108495.1 Heterochromis multidens | reverse complement strand
GCTGAATCTGTTCATCTGGATGTAGCGTTTTTAGTGGGAGAAACGTTTCGTCAACGTATCCAAGTGACTTCTTCAGACTCAGCTGACTGCAGGATTCCCCAACTTTATAAACAGTACATTTGCATAATGACCGAAACTAACACCACTGACTAACAATGGGCCATAAGGTCAGTTTCATGATCATTAGATTATTGCATACTAATGATCATGAAACTGACCTCATGGCCCATTGTTAGTCAATGGTGTTAGTTTCGGTCATTATGCAAATGTACTGTTTATAAAGTTGGGGAATCCTGCAGTCAGCTGAGTCTGAAGAAGTCACTTGGATACGTTGACGAAACGTTTCTCCCACTAAAAACGCTACATCCAGATGAACAGATTCAGCTTTTTGGGATAGTAGTTACAGTATTAATACTTCACAACTGGTCAGTTTGGTCTTTGGCGTTGTTACCTAAATGAACACGTTGTGTCATTTCTACAGTAATAATAGTAACTGTTGCCTTATAGGGCTGTTGTTGATGGTGGTGTCAGATTATTTATAACTGTGAATTTTTGCCCCAACAGGTTGTAGAATGGCCACTGAATCTATGAGGATTACGCCATTTTTTGAGCCAAACTTAAGTGGCCATATGATGAACTACCATGTTGCAATATTTTTTCAGTCCCAGAGGTTGTGACCTAGGTGAAACAGACACACATATGCAGAAACAGAGAGCAGTGGAGGGGATGGAAACACTTACACTGCACTGAAATTAAACAAGTACACATACATTATGACCCCACCGCATCCAGGATTTTTACTGCATATTGCTGTCCATGAAATGTATGAACTTTCAGTGCTCACTTTTTTGGCTAATTAGTTGCTCCTGAGTTAATTTTCATAAATTAAAAATATAAATAAAATATATAAATAATTTCAAAACAAAAGTAAGCATGAACTGAGAGAAAATGTTGGGTTTTCACAAAATCAGGCACCTCCAAATTTAATCTCACACAGGGGATTTAAGTAGACTAGTTCTGAATATAACCATAACTTAAAAATGTCCCCTAACAGAATAAGAATAATGAATTTGTCAGGTTTTTGCTTTAACCAATATGCTGCTACATCCCACGTACCAGACTTACACTTCAAGTGTCAGACCAGTTTGCACCACAACAGATTGTGTTATACTTGAGTGGTACTATTGTGCAATTGTCACTTCAAATTAGTATTCAGTGTTCATTTTAATAAAATAAAGTGTGTTTTTGTCCACATGAATTAAGCTTATTGATGAAATCCCTGTCACTCTGAAAGAAGGAAAATGTCAGAAATAGACAGTAACAGCACATACAGTATCAACTTCTATCAAATGAAAAGAAAAAACACACTATTTTTGTAAGCAGACTTAAAGGCTCTTTCAATGGTTTGTTCTGACAGTTAAAAAAAAAAAATTGCTGCAACATGAAAAACAGTTAGTCCTCATCCTTGCATCGGGAGACTTTGCTGTCATTGTCTTAAGCTTTATCATTTTCCAATGCTCCTTGATAAAAAATAAATTTAAAAAACTTGTGGACAAGAGCCTAACATCACTTTGACAGTCTAAAAGTTTTTTTCCTCCCAAATCCTGTTTTTTACATAAACCTCACCTTTAATGTGGTTAAAAGATTAAAAGGGAAGCTTTGTGCACTGGTTTTCTTGGACATTTAAAATCATCTTTATTGTTCAATCCTTCCATTCAGAAATGTGGTTTCAGATTTGTTATTTTAACTGGATGATCTAGCTTCACTGTTCACGATGATGTACAGAGTCTGACACTAAAGACTTCTTTTTTTTTATATGAACTGCTGATTCAAACAGCCTCTTCTCCGCATAGTCCTCATTTATAAAGTGCTCTACAAACCCCAGCAATGGGTGGATTTTCCCATTTCAGTGCAGCTAGCCAACAGTGATCCACTTACTGCTTCAGAGACAGAATGAAAGTGGACAGTAGCCTCTATCCTTGGTTTTGTAACAGAAAACTCATTGTTGCAGCCAGGGCCAACAGAAAAGTAACCCCCCTTAGACTGTTTTTAGTTTTAGTTTCTTTGTTTTCTATTGAGTTATCGGTTCTGTCACTAGCTAGCAAACATAATCTAATGTAAGTCTTTTAGCAGCAACCAACCAACCAACCAACCTAGTGACGTCACGTTCTGTACTGGTACAAGATGGTGCTACACATGCTCTAAAAATTATAACTTTAAACACTTATCTCTTAAACCCAGCTTCACAAACAGTGTTAAATCTATGACAGTTTTTTAGAGCAGGGCTCCATGTTGTAAATTAGCCTTAATATATGTAGTGTTTCATGTCCACTTTAAGTTGCATCCATACAGGAACCAACATGGTGACCAGAGACCACAGAAAGCCAATGACATTTGGTGACATTAAGTGACTATGGGTAAAAAAAAAACACTGGTGAAGTGGGAAAGTCCTGAGAACTTTTCCCATCTTCAAGACGAGCAATTGAAGGGACTACCAATAAGAGTGCAGGATACCACTGTTTGACATATGACAGGGTAGTAAATACTTTAGAGCAGGGGTGTCAAACATAAGGTCTGGGGCCCAGAATCGGCCTGGCAAAAACTCTAATCTGGCCCACTGGACAGCTTTGGAAAACTGTTAAGGAGTGCATAGATTTTAACGTTATTTTCATAGGTTTTACAGCTTTTCCATATTGATAAAGACAACTCCTCCCCCCTCCCCCATTCTCATTCATTTATATTACACCAAAGCAATCAAGTAATAAAAAGTAAGTTCCTGTTTTTCTACTATCTACTAATGAAATGCTTGTTTTTTTTGTTTTGTTTTGGTTTTTTTACAGTGAGTCCACAGTAAAAAATAAATAAATAAATTCTGTAAAGTAATGAAAATTTTATATTTTATAATTTTATAATTTTAGGCCAGTCTGGGCAGTGAACTACCAGAACTTTTTCTGTAATTTTACACATTTTTCATGTAGTTTCACTGTTCTGGCCCACTTAAAATCAAAGTGGCCTGTATGTGACCCACGATTTAAAAGGAGTTTAACATCCCCGCTTTAGAGGGTTACAAAGGCAACCACAGCCTCTGTCTATTAGTGACTAGCTGTCAGCTTCAAAGAGATGAATGACATGTGAGTTGCTCCCTGTGTAGACGCAGGTTTAAAGCTTCTCTGTCCTCACTTTAACTCTCAGTTGTCATGTTATGACATCACAGTTCAGGAATCTAACAAATGTATGAAGTTTTAAACAGTGTATAATGGACAATTTCTAAATATTTGCATATTTATGAACTGTGCATTTTTCAGGATTCTTAATTGTAAAGGAACTTTCTGGTGAAAAAGATTTAAAGTATTTTCATACATTTTAAGTGGAGGTAGTTGCAAGAAAGAAGTCTGTGAACCCTGTGAAATTGCCAGGATTTCTGCACTGATTTTTCAGTATTATTTTTTTAAATTCAACCTTTATGTTGTCTGGCAAGCCATTAAAAACAAATTCTTACTTACAATGGTGGCTCAACATTTAACCTAAAACTGGGGGAAAAAAAAAAAAAGGAACATTTTAAGAAAAGAACTATGATGAAATGTTTACATTTTTTCATCTTAAGTAAAAACTAAATGATAAAGTTCGGATGAATGGACAAATATACTAATCACTGTGGGAGTCCCACACTCCAGCTCCTAATTAGTACAAGTTTCCTCAGCTTCCCCAAAGTATATTTAGCTGCGTCTGCTGTTGTACTACTGTTAATTAGAGGTATTTTGTATTCAATATCTTTATGTGGATGTCAGTAATGTTGTTTTATGTTACCACAAGAAACTGAACTAAACTCCAGTTATACAAATTATAATTACAATCTGGCAAGCAACAACAAAACAGGAAAAACAAACCACAAGCATGCAGTGAGCACCCAACGCTTCTGAAATCTGTAAGTTAATGTTAATCTAACCCTGCTAATGTAACACAAGTAATGTCAATCTAAAGTTAACTTTCATGTTGCTGCAAAGGAATGGATAAGAATGAATGACGGTGGTAAATCTAAGTCTTCCACAAGATGTTTACTAAAGGAATATCACTGTATTAATATCCGCCATGTTAACCAAGATGGGATAAGCTTTGACCCTGCTGTCATAGCTCGAGAAGTAGGGTACACCCTGGGCAGGTCACCAGTGTTTTACAGGGCTAACACAGAGAGACAGACAACCATTCACACCTATCGCTAATTAGGAACCACCAGTTTATCTAACATGCATGCCTGAAGAGAATCCACACAGGCACAGGGACAACATGCAAACTCCACATAGAAAGTTCCCAGTTGGCCAGAAGATTCAAACCCAGGACTTGAGTGACATACACTACCAAATAAAATATTAGTTACATTATATTTCACGTACCAAAACTAGAGTACAGACTTCTTGGGATTTCTGTATCACAAGAAATCTATATTATTTGTCATATAATTCCAAAAACAATGCTCCAAATGTACCACAAACACGGTCAAGAGATCCATTTAGCAGACTCTAATTAGCTGAGGTGAAGGCAAGCACGGGGGTCTGTGTCAGCAACCATTCTGTTTTTGGAACCAGTGCGTGTCCTCGGATTTGCCAATTGACAAACTGTAGTTTTGGCACTTGGTGCTTTGACCTCAAGTTGATGAGTTTGGTGCTTGAGGAGGTTAGACAGAGAGAGAGAGAGAGAGAGAGAGACAGAGGTTCTATATGGAAATATAAACTATATTTCAATCTAAATTCTAATGAATGTACTCAGCTTGAAGACTGTATTTGTACTTTGTTACTTCCCACCTCTGCCACAGTTTAAAAATGATACTAACAACTCAAATTACTGGTTGAAGTCCCAGAAGGACACAAACATCAAATTTTTTCCATTAACCTTGCGATAGGATACCACCTGTAAGTATGGAAAGGGTGCACAAAAGAGGTGAAAGCCTCAAAATCCTTTGAGGATGCTGAACTTAAAAACACAAAAATGAGACTGTATTAAAAAAATTGACTAAAACTAACAAAAAACATAAAAACAAAATCAAACACTGGAGGTTTTGCAGTTGGTTCAGTTTGTCTTATATTTTTAGCAGGATTACCCATAAAGTTAAGGATGGATTTGCATGAGTTTTACAAGACGTGAGACTTGGCCCAATTTAAAAGTGATTAACTTTTGGAGCTGGTCCAGATCCAGGAATTTTTGGAATTTTTCTTCTCAATAATTCACATAATTTCTTCACAAATACATATTAAACTGAAATAAGAAAAATGGGGAGACTTCATATTCACATTTTCAAGAAAATATCACAAATTAATCCTTAAGTATCCTTCTGGAAAGAGGGACTCAATTTGTGTAAAGTGTGGGGGGAACTTTCTGCCTTGCTGGAAGTATGCTGTCTTGTTTTAGAGCTCTTTTTATTATTTTGAGCATTTGACTGAAAATGAACAGCTAGCAACTTAACTTTGTGACATTCAACAGCCCAATACAAGTCCTCTTGGTGAAATTGCAGAGTTTATATTGACTACAGAATTTCAAATTGTAATCACTGGTTGTGTTTTTTTCTTTATGTATATTTTTTTTAAAAGTCTGTTGTTGGTCTGCTAATATTTTTCACTTGGTAGTAAAGGCTTTAAATCTTTCAGTCTCCATTTAAATATCAGCTTTTTGTTTTCTTTCAAATGATCCCAGATCTCTATATTTGTAATGAAGTCATAATCCACTTTTTGCTTCACACCTTTTTTTTAAATAAAAAAAGCTCAAATTAACTTCTAAACTCAGAGCTGTTGATGAGCATAGGAAGTGACAGTTCTGTAACCGTGCTAATTTTGTCTCCCATACAGTCCAGATGGTAAATCAGAGACCCCATAATCAAACATTAACTTTAACAACACCACCACAAGCAGCTCAGAGCCACTGCACTCCACCAGTTGGTACATTAACAATTCAAGCGGAGCAGTGTCGGTCTCCGAATGGTCTTCAAACAGAGTGTCATTTTAATGGGATCCTGGGGGCAACTCATATGAAGGCTGAGGGTCGTGCAGGGGAATGCTTGTTTCTGTAGGAAATAATGAGGTCACTCTCTGTATAATGAGGCAACTGAACTTGGGGGGGGGGCAGCAAGACAGAAGGGATTTCAGGCTCTACTCAACATCAATTTGTCAAAACAGGTTTTGGATCGCAATTTCATTCCCAGCGTTTTCTTCCTCCTGCTCCAGTCCTCCTCCTCCACTTACTGTCTTTAACACACTGTAATTTTGTCGTGTCATCAGTACCAGCAGGGTGTGACATCCCGCTGCTTTTAATCATTCTCAATCAGGAGGGACTGTCTCCCGCTCTCCGTCTCTTCTGCCGTCTCTCTTCGCCGATTTCTCTGCAGGAGACAGTCAAAATGGAGAAGAATGAAACATGTGCGCAACCTTTTCAAGGACAGCAGTGAGGATGGGCTGTCCGGCTAGAAAGCACTTTAGGAAAAGAAAACCACTGGTGCGGTTAATACAGAAAAGAAGAAGAGGGGAAATAGATGAGGGGGCCTGAAAGCCGACTATGATGACTTCTATATATAGCCACTGCAGCGCGTGGTGAAGGCCTCCGCTGCTAAGACAGCATGCTCTTCCAGCTAAAGGGATTTCATAGAGAATATGTGTGTGTCAGTGTGTGTTTGTGTGTGTGCACACATGTATCTTCATGTATTTATTAAGGCCAGCGATTACACTGAACACTACTGCCAACAAGAGGGGAGGAAGAGAGGAGGAGGAAGAGGAGGAGAGAGCTGTTTAGCTGCAGGAGCTGTACCGTCCTTAATTACAAAGCAAACAACCAAAGGCCTTCTCCCTTACAGGATAAATGCTTATGTATTTCTCTGAAGGGCTATTATTACAAAACTTTTCTACTCAGCAATTTCTAATAATTAAATGTTACAAGGACCCATTTTTCTTACAAGGATCATATGGATTTCTCTTTTAGGGATGTGCATTATTCAGCAAGGAAGACACGTTTTATTCTTGCAGGACTGTTTTTAAAATATAGACCAGGCTGCACAATTTATCCACATAATTAGTCTTGCATGCACCGCAGATAACCAAGAACATTAGTATGCAACAGGTTCTTTTTCTAAAATGATGCAGTAATTTATCTCTACACAGAGTAGATTAAAAAATAGATTTAAGAAATAAGACGTTCAGATTCTAAATGACAGTTTGCCATTTCGTTCTGGTTGCTGTAACATGCACACACCATAAAATTAAAACTTATTCACCTACCTTAAAACACATACAAATAAGCAGGGTAGAAAGTCTATCTCCTTTTATGAGTAAAGCAAGATGTAGGGATACATTGTGAGTTCATACTTTCTGCAACAGTGATTTTCTTTTTTTTCTTTTCTTTCTGTTTTGGAAAACATTAGTTATGCAACAGTGTGCAAAAGTCTTGAGCTAACATGCATTTCTTTATATTTTGGTATGAAAATGGGAAATAGGTGCAGTGACCTATTGAAACGTGTGCAAACATACATGGAAATACAGTATATAAGGCAGAAACAGAGTTTGTACAATTCTAATGAGCTTGAAAATCAATATTTGGTATGATCACCTTTATTCTTCAACACAGCCTGAATTCTCTTAGGCAGCTTTCTTGTCATTTCTTTAAGTAGTCTTCAGGAATAGTTCTCCAGGCTTCATGAAGGACATTCAAAGCTCTTCTTTGGATGTTGTCTGACTTTTGTTCTGTTCTCTGTCGTAGATGATCCCACACTGCTTCAATAATGTTGAGGTCCGGACTCTGGGGAGGTCAATCCATGACTGATAGTGTTCCACTTTGTATTTTTTTATCCAGGTATGCTTTTACTGCATTGGCAGTGTGTTTGGGATCAATGTCATGCTGAAAAATCAATCAGATGGTGATCTAACTGTACTTTTCTACATTCATAGTTCCACTGGCTGAAATGCAGCCCCAAACCATGACAGAGTCTCCATCATATTTTACAGATGGCTGTAGACACTCAGTTGACCTCAGTGTACCTCTCTCCTGACCTCCTCCATACACATTGACGCTGACTTGAACCAGAAAGTTCAAATTTGGATTCATCACCCCATAAGACCTGTTGCCACTGATTTTCATTCCAGTTCTTGTGTAGTATGGCATACCTCAGCCTTTTCTCCCCGTTTCCCTTCCTTAAGAATGGCTTCTTGACAGCCACCCTTCCACTGAGACCATTTCTGATGAGGTTACTTATTCTGAAGGTGTAGTTTAAGCCCCTAACTTCCTTTGAATGCACTGATCCAGCTTCATAGCCAGGTTCATCGCTTTTTTCCAACTTTTCAGTAAGTAAAAGCTTAACTTAACAGTCTTCCTTTCCAGAGATTTAACAACTTAAACAATTTCTACTATACCTAACGAACATTTGCTATTATTTACAATGCAACCAATTTTGGATATGATATGCATTCGCGAGCCAATTGCCACAACATTTGGACAGCTCAGGTACTTCGCTGCCGGTCAGTTCATCCTGTCTTGGTCTCATTTTAATAAGAAAAACATTTCCATTAGCTCCCATAGAGTCCATGAGTGGCGATGGAGGTAAATAAAAGACTCCTGATTGTGAAATAATGAGTACGCCAGTTGCTGCTTGCCAGGCAGCTGCTGCTGTCAGCAGGTTTTGAATCACTGTGAAAGCAGTGGAACGGGGGAATAATGGGAGCTATTAAAATTGCTATAAAGATTACCAACATAACCACCTACTGAACACTTCACTTGATGAAAGACGATTGGTAGATAGGGGCAACACACACTTGACAGATTAGTTCATTATACTCATATATGATATCATTAGAGAATTAACAAGGTTATTCTCTGAACTCACACCTACTGTGGTGAATGAAAAAGAAACTGCCACAGTCTTAAAGTGAAGAATTGCATTTGACCTGATCTGAATAGAGAACAACTCCCCAACTTCACTGTCATTTCAGTTCCAGGTGTCACTGTAACGGAAAACTACTGACATCTTAACAGTCAGTGCTACTCTGTAAAAGTTTACACACACATACACACACTGATAAATCAATAACATTAGGTCAGCCTGGGTGTACCTTTTTGCCACTAATGTAACTTATATATATTTTTAGAAATCAGGCTACTTTTCAACCACAACCTGCATAATTCATTAGGCTTGGAACTTCAACAGGACATTACATGCTGGCCCCAACACCAAACCTCAGCATCTTTCAATATCAAATGGTTGCATTCTTTATCACAAATTTATGATAAATAAGTAATACTACCTACTGTACTTTACCATCCAGGAAAGAACTGGCTACAAATTCCATCCTAGAATTGTGTGTTAAAGGTTAGTTATGCTATCTCTTGGCTCCATGTGCAAATATGTTTGTATGTAGGAGCATGTGGATTTTGAACAAGATATTCCAAAGTATCAGCCATTAGCTAATGCTGACCCATCGATCCATTTTCTTCCACTTATCCAATTTAGTATCGCAGGTGGTCTGAAGCCTATCCCAGCTGCCATAGGGCGAGAGGCAGGGTACACCCTGGACAGGTCGCCAGTCTGTCGCAGATCCAACACAGAGAGACAGACAACCATTCACACTCACATTCACACCTATGGGCAATTTAGAATCACCAATTAACCTAACTAACTGCTGTGGGAAGGACTGTGGGAGGAAGCCAGAGAACTCATGTAGACACGAAGAGAATATGCAAACTCCACACTGAAAGGCCCCAGGCAGATGGTGGATTTGAACCCAGAACCTTCTTGCTATGAGGAAACAGTACTAACCACCGTGCTGCCCTAATGCTGACCCAAACTTTGGATATGCCAACAGTTCAATAAGGAGAGATCATTTGGAAGAACTAAACATGATTTACTGAGATAGAGAAATTAATTAATGTATTTGGCGATTAGACTCAGTTGGCAGAATGGAATCCCAGCGGTGATAGGATTTAGGACAGGACCCTCCCCTAGAGTCTAGACGCTGGTGGTGGTGAAGATGAAGATTGAGGCTTGGGTGGAGCTCTGAGCTCTGACTCAGGTGAGGTGAAGATGGGAAGGAGGTGGGTTGCACGAATGAGAATCTGAAAGGGAGAATGACAGCACTGAGATTTAAACCACGGAGAGTGGAGTGATTGGCTTAAAGAAGGTGGGCAAGAAGATGATTGGACTAGTGTAATGAGGTAAACTACAAAATAATACCAGCTGCTTGATATTGTCTTATAAAACAGGTGTGGGGAAGGACCATAGACACCTATGGATGTCCAATACATCCTATGGATGTTGTAGGATGTGGGGTGGGGCCTAGGCAGTTTTGGCTTGCAGATGATTCATGTAATTGTTGGACCTTTGGAAGCCAGATTACTACCTTGGACTTATTGTTATGTTCATCAAAATATCCCTGATGAGTATATGCAGTGTGCCAGGGGCATGTTGTCTTGCAGTGATATGCCTCTGCCATAAAAAAGTACTCGGTCTGTAATGATGTTTATCCACATGAACTGCACTGTATTGTAAAAAGATGATCAGTATTATTCATATTCACTGTCAGTGATAATATCCTAAAGTGAATTTGGTTAATCCCTTTACCTTTAACTTATTTTTCAATAAATGTTTAAAGATAAAGAGAAATGTGTTTACAAACTGAATCAATTTTTGGGCGCCAAGTCAATAAGTTTGTTATAATGGACATAACATTAATAAGGCTATATACATTACTGCATTAAGCTCTCACTGAGAGTTGCACTTGGATAATATTTTATGACTAAATACAAAGTGGCTTAAACTTGGGGGGCTAGAGAAGGCATCCAGGCTTTACAGGTGTAGTGATAAAAATGTCTTTGGTTTGCGTTATGTATGGAAAGGATTAACTGCACCCTAAAATGTAGCTCTTTGCTTGCTATCACCCAGCACTAGCACATGTAGAGAGAAAGAGAGAGAGAAAATGTGTGAGTGTGTCGGGTCTGAGCTGTGAGTTCATGGGCGCCAGACCAGAGTCACTGAGAGTGGTTAATGAGAGAGTTGGCAGAGTTATTAGCTGATCACTGTAAGTTAGTGATCTGTGTGAGAGAGGATTAGGTTCCACACATCTTGCACAACCTGAATGGAGCCAGGAACTCAGTCTCAGCAAAGCTCATTAGCTGTCTAGAGTAGACAAGATGGATGTAAACTGTTATCACAATGATGGTACAATTCAAATGGCCAAGCATAAATGAATGTGTGTGTATGTATATTTGAGTGCAATGTGTATATTTGTGTGAGCTGGTGTGCATTAAAATGAAAAATGTGGATGTACTTTACTCACTTTCAAAATTTGATTATCTAAAGTAATAAGATGTAATGCATTCAAAGATTTAAACATAAGGTGTCAGGAGACAAATTCAGGCAAAGCCCACAGATGGTTTGATCATATTAATTTTCCCTACCCATGGTACACACTGAAGCTGCTGTAGTAGACTGTGCAAACAGATCAGCTCTGGACATTTTGTTTCATGTTGACAAGCTGCTGATCATAGACTGTATGTTAAAATTTAACGCAGCCAGCATGAAATCACCTCTTGTTTGGTAGACCAAGTTTGGAAGCCACGAGTTCAACCGTTTGTCTGTCATCATCTTGATTTTTTCAAACCAGACATTACAAGCAAGGGGTGGCTCTGACTGAGAAATCAAGAGCGCTGTGTACTTGTACGGGATTGACTTTTCAACTTGTCTTTTGTCTGTTTTTGTCTCTGAATGTGATCATAATATATAAAATGAACATTGTTCTTTATTGAAGATTTAAAACTAGTGATTAAGACCATAAACTTGTTGGGAAAATAATCAGTGTGATCATAAATTAAGTGAAAAGTTGGTCACTTTTCCATAGATAATTACCTTTGCCAAGGAGGTCATGTTTTTGGTAGCATTTGCATGTCATTCTGTTTGTAAACACGACAGCTCAAAATGTTTTGAATGAATTCTGATAAAACTTTTTACGGGTGTAGAGTGGGGTCACAATCCATTAAAATCTGCCTTACATCCACCAAGGTCTTCAAGGTCAACTTAATGATTTATTGGTCGAAAATTGACAAAAGGTCTTATAACTTAGAAACTATTATTCTTACAGATGTGTTGTGTATTGTCAACATATAGAAAGTACTGTATTCTCTAGTTGCCACATTTCACCTCTGACCTCTCCTTCGGTTAATAGATTGATTTGAAGGTCAAAGTGATAATACTGTATAGAGCTATTTTAAAACTCATCATTTTTTTATAAAACAAAATAAACTTGATATTTATTACTAAGCATTTAAATGAATTTTACTAAACAATGAAATGACTTCTACACATGGATTATATCCACATAAATAAAAAATAATAAAAAATAACTGTACTCATAATTATGTCAAGTATATTAAAATAGGTTTCAACTGGGTAAATAACAAAAGCCTGAACTTTGCACTCGTTTTTACTGCACTACAAACTTCTTAAAGTATGTTTAAAAAGAACGAAGAAAACAAAATGAATGTACAGAAAATACAAAACTATTCCCTTGAAAGTAAATACTGCCCAGAGAGTGAGCTGCCTTGGTGGAGGTTTGCGCTGTCGGAGTGCTTCTTGTTTGACTTCTTTTTGCAATCAGAGGTGTCGCCTCCCATTGGCCATTGGAAGGAATTTTAAGACACAGCACTGGCTACACTTTTAAGATCCAGAGGCATCTATACATCCATGTTTTATGTGCAATCTCTGCTCCAGACAGGAATTAAAGTTGCCATCTCATCTTGGCTATAATCACTAGGTGTTAAAATGTAAGCCAGGACTGTAGATTTAGGTGGGAATTTGGAGATAAAACACAGAAGACATGTTTTACCTTTAAAAATACAATAGCAATTCAAAACGCTCATATAAATTGCTCTCAGTAAATAAGCCTTATGGAAAAGAGGATGCAGCAAGACTGCATTAGTTGCATCTTACTATTCATATTAATGCAGTCTTTCATGGTCGAGCACACCTTTCACAGAAGGGTTCTCCAGTCATCAGCTGGTCATTTTACACAAAGCACACATCCTCAGCAGAGGGTTGTCAGCACAGATCACATCTTATTATAGTGTATGTACAGTCTGTCAAATGATATCTAACAGGCCTGCTCTTCAACATCTATAAAAGGTTTTGGATTTAAATGTAGGCCTTTATATGTGGGAAGAATTTGCCTGTCACTGTTGATGATATGCATGTGTATGTTCTCCCAAAACACAGAGGCCCCTCACACTGCCTGATGCAAGACATCTCTAAAGTCAAAGCCTTGAGATCTCCAAAGCTGATATATTCGTCCAAAGGGATCAGGAATGTCTCTGAAAATTTTCAAGACAGTCCATCCAATAGATGTCAACACATTTTACTCAAAACCACATATGTCAACCTCCTGATGGAGCAAGAAAAAAACCTGGGTACTATCAAAGCTTTTAGGATCATGTTGGGACAATAAATGTCAGTATAAAATGTCGTGGCAATTCTGACATCTTACTGAGTCTGCACCAAGCTGGTAGACTGACCGACATCTCTGTAGTCACATTGCTAGCATGACTTCCTTGCATCATGGATAAATCAATCTGAAATTACATAGGAGAAACAAAAATAAAGGAAAGCTGGACTTTTAAATACAGAACTGTGTATCAAGTTGTTCATGCACAGGAATGCTCAAGTAAATATGTTAGTACAAAAACACACAGCAATTAAGACGGCCAAACTGGGAGTTTTAGTTCCTGAAGTGAGAGATTGAGGCTGACGGCTGTTGTGTAGGTGCTGCCTGGGGAAGGGTCATTTAATACATTCCCAGTTCCATTCTCTGCTCCTCGAGTCTGAATACAAAACTAAATAACACACTGACTGGGGCATTTCCTGCAGTGAACAGTTATTATATAAAAACAAGGGCTTCTGCTTGGCATTATGTAATACAGTGGTGAATTAGGGACATTATGACAAACACACAATGTTGAGGACATCGGCTCTTCTATAAGATGCCTGTCTGTGCAACTCTTCCTCTTTCTGTTTCTCCCTCCTCCTTCTCTTTTTCCTCTCAAAATGTCTTCCATTCAGATCCTTTTATCCCTTTTCAGACATGGGTCTCCCTTTTTCTCTCGCTTCTCAATCTTTGTGCACCACTTCTTTGAGACAACCTCTATTTAAATGCATCAAACAACCTTGCAGTTTTTGGCTAAGTTGCCCTTTCATTATGTGTTGCATCAAGTCACCAGCAGAGAGGAAACTAGACTGTTTATTCCTAACAATGCACTACCACTTTCTCTTTTTTATTATAACAAAGCCTCAAATTATCTAGAAGAAAATCAAGCTCCTGTTTTCAGCCTCAAAATGAAATGATTCCTTTGTCCCATCTGTTGTCTTCTGTATGAAGAAAATAAAAGCTGCGTGGCCAAAGTGGCACCATGGGTGTTTTTGAAGTGTCCCAGAAAAATGAAGAACACCCGTAATTTGATTAAGTTTATGTTTGCTGCAAGCACAATGAGCAGCTTCATTGAACAATGTGTCACGGGATAGCGATAGAGGCTCTGTGAAGTCGTGCATTATGATGTCTGAGTGAAGAAATGGTTATTTATTTACTTACATATAAACTCAAAGTTGCCTTCAGTGCTCCTCTTGACTCTGCATATCTACAACTCCTGACATACAGATAATGAACAAGTGTGTTCTGATTTGTAATAAATTGTACAGATTTGTAGGTGTCCCTGCAGGTTCATTCAAGCATTTTGTGCAAACATCAGAGTAATATTTGACCTTCAGAGAGGAGTGGTGATAAGAGGAAGGAGGAGGAGGGGCAGTAGGCCTGGGTACAGCCTGATAGAGCCAAACTCCACTAATCTCTATCTCTCTTTATATATATGTATATATAGAAAGCACTGAAGCATGTAAGAACGCTGTGCCAGCCACCACACTCCCTGGCCATCCTTTTACTCTGTGCGCCATGCATGAACTCTCTTCTTTCCCTCCTTCCCTCCCTTCCGCCCCTCTCTCCTACCCTTACCTAACCCAAGTGAGCCAATCAAGACAACGCAGGATAATGAATTACATAACGACAACTTCTGTATAATTGTCTCCCTGTCTGGCTCCATGCCCTCGGCCATGGGGACAATTAGAAAAGAGAGAGGAAGACAGGACAGGATGGGCGAGGCACACATATGAACGAAGGACGAAGAAGAAAGGGTGTAAAGGAGGAATAAACAGCAAGAGTGGGAGAAAGTTAGACATTTGACATTTACAACGTCTTTATTGAGTCATTTACAGTTCATGTGGCACAGCAGAACATCTCTATCGAAAAATATGCTTCACAGAACGTGGACCATTTCACCCCAAACACCGTTTCGTTGCATCTTTTTATGATAAAAGTCAAAAAGGTCACTAACGACCCCTCCCTGTTCAGACCACACACAGACACAAAAAATAAAGCAATTAAACAAAAACCACAGCCTTATAAAGTGCACAGTGGTGCAGGGGTGATCATAATGAAACCAAGTGTTCAGTAAAATAACAGCATCCCAAACAGGTTACAATGCACAGGTGAAGATGGCTTATTGGTTTGAGATGTGATAAGGGGAGACACCAGCCTTCAGTCCTCCCGTCTTTTGTGGACCTGGCAAACTCGATAGAAGAAACTTCATATAGCAGATCACTCCTTTGGAGACTGGAGGTTGTCTCTGTCACTTAATATCACAGTCCTAGCTGCCAGTGTTAGCAATAACTGACATGACACAGAGGTCATGCTGAGATTTCCTCCCAGCTTTAGATATATTGTATTCCATGAAAAAAAAAAAAAAGTTTTCTTCTGCTCTCCACACCTCTGTAGTCTTTAGATACACTAGGGGCAGGTAAGCTCCAATGTATTTTAGTATTGCACGGCTGTGTGAAAAATTCTTATTGTGAGGATCCCTTGCCGGGAATCAAATCACATGACACAGCTTGTGCCGTTCCTTGCTTGTTGCTGTGGGTGTGTCAGTGCCCACAGCTTGCAAGAAGCTTACCAGTTAGCAAACATTTCATTTTCAAGCCTCTTTCTGCATTCATGCAATGCTGTGCCAAGCAGCACTTTGTGTTTTCTTTGTACTCTTGGTAATCCGAAACTAAAGTGGTCTTCTCCTAGTCAGCTAGTGTCTGGACTGGGGCTGTCGCAATATGGGATTTGACTACTACAACACTATTGTCAAAGAATTTGAAATCTTGATAATATCTTAATACCAATGGAAATTTGTAAAATAATAGTATTGCTATCACATAGATGATTATTTAGCTTTGTTTATTTATTGATATTGGTCTCTTTGTAATGAGAGTGTATAGGTTAAAGAAAGAGATTTTCTAACCACCAGAAACATACAAAAAGGGCCTGATTATTTATGCTGTCATTATCATATATTACGTGTATTATAAATACATCATAATCATAAATAAATATTTCCATTTTTAAATATTAATGCCAGTAGATCACACCATCTCTAGTTGAGACCAAAAAGTAGTGATGCAAAAAGATAACTTTTTGTTTAATTAAGTTCATCTGAAATATTAATTCTGAGTAGTTCAGCCATTCCTTCAATTCCCACTTCCAAAAAATCATCATCACTAATCAGTCATGTTACCCAAAAATGTGTCTTTCATTCAGAAAGACAAAGAATTAACTAGTAGGAACTGCTTGTCCACCCACTCACTCACCAACTCAGTCACTCCTTCGGCTCATCAGTTATGACCAAGTCATAACCTATTTTAAATCTCTCATTCATCCACTCGCTCATTCACTAACCAGATCTCATTCATTCAAGCATTCAGCGTAGGAGTATACGTTCAGCTAATTGCACTTACAACATGGCGCTTTAGATGCCTCACTGGCTCTTAGTGGCAGTCAATGAGAGAATCAGCTTTCAAATCACATGTATGATGAGACAAGCACAAGACACTATAACACTGTAACATAATACAACTGGCAGAAGGTTATGTAATTTGGAGTAAACCTTATTCACAGCTGCCAAAGCAATCATTAAATTTCCTTTAAGTAGCCAAATTCTGTATAGATGGAGACTGTTTTAGGCCAACGTTATTGCCATGCATTGAAAAAGGATATAACCAACACCTTATTCCAGGGAAAGGCACAAACCGGGACTATTTTAAGACATTCTTTTATGACTTCTGTATCTTCTGGAGAAAATAACCAAGGGGATATGGCTGTTACTTTTCACCAAAATTAAAGCTGAAAGGTTATTAATAGCAAAATCTGTCCAGCGTCCACTACTATAGCAATGTCCACTCCCAATGCTGCAGGTCTGGGTACAGTAACTGTGTAAAAATAAAGGCTTTTGCCATGATACTGTTATACCAGGAGAATGAGCCTTTGGGTTTGGGCTAATTCCCTGATGTGTGCAACACATCAGTGTCTATAAAGCAAGGGTACTGCATCACTTTGTGGACACCGTGGACACTCTCCAATAGGGAGCGTGTGATTTTCTAACAATTTGGGCAAAAAAAAAAATCAGCTAATTAATTTAACTATGAGTTGAAATACATTTATGCAGCAGGATTCTGACATTGCAGGGAGCGCCATGGACCTTCCATGCAGTGGGAGGTACAAGTAACCGACAGATACAAAGGTGTTTGAGTCCAATTTTTTCTTTAAAGATTGGACTTATAAGTTTGTATATTTCATTAACACAGTTGCTCTCTTCTTAAAAAGGCACAACTTCTGTCAAATATGAGCAAATTACAATAGTATCAGCCAGTCAGTCAGACCTCATCCTATTTGTGACATTACAAAGCCTTGTGCATTGCTGTTCTCTCAACACTTGACATTTCAAGATTGGATTCATCCCCATATATAATTATAAATGCCATTTTAAGTTGCTGAATTATGAAATAACATCAGCAGCCAAGGATTGTATGTTATGCAGAATCAATAAAACAATTTACTTAAAATACCACTAAAACTGTTACCATTTGCCCCCTATAGTCGGGCACCTATATGTGAAGTGGCAATTAAGATCTCTTGATGCATGCTCAATAATCCAGGTAAGGAAATCCCAGAAAGCTGAATCTGTTCATCTGGACGTAGCATTTTCAGTGGGAGAAAACGCTGAAAACGCTGAAAACACTGAAAACGCTACATCTAGATGAACAGATTCAGCTTTCTGGGATGGCAATTAAGATGTATTCTATTGCGTCTGGAGCAAGTTCCTACCTCAGCAGCACCACCCACCTGCTCAGTCTCAGAAATATTATCCCACTACCTTGCTCTGAATTGTACTCCAAAAAATTATTTTTTTGTTGTGAAGACAAGTTTCTCTACAGAAGAAAGCACAGAACAACAGTGGATATGGTTTCTTTTTTCAGCCCAACAACAGCCAAAAGCAAACATGTCTGTTCATTCAATCCATTTCACAGAGGACTCTTATCAGCAAAGCCCAGTATGAAACAGAATTTTATAGAGCCAAACTAAAAGACAAGCTGTTACAGTGTTACAAGGCCAGTGTCAAGGAGGCAGAAACATAAGTTATTAGGAACATTATATAGTTGAAATGTTTGTATTGATAATTGAATTGAGTCGCTTCTGACCACAACAACCTGTGACTAAAACACTAAACCATTATGTGCCACACTAAGCAAATTATTAGCATACCGTTTACCAAACAGAGATGTCCTGCTGTAATCTTTGACACTGCCTTCTCTTAAACTTGGATTTGAGCTCGAACATTAAAGATAGATTCGAGAAACTCCCACTTCCAATCAAGAATGAGATAATACCAAATGAGCATCATTTAAACACCACCTATCTGAGTATTGCTGCTGACCAAGTCCATCCCTTTATAACCATAGTGAACCCATCTTCTGATGGCTGCTTCCAACCAGATAACACAATGTCACAAAGCTCAAATCATCGCAAACTGGTTTCTTGAACATGACAATGACTGTACTCAAATGGCCTCTACAGTCACCAGATCTCTATCCAGTCAAGCACATTTGGATGTGGTGGAACAGGAGATGCAGCTGCTGCATGATGCTATCATTCCAACACTTTGTTAAAGCTATGCCATGAAGAATTAAGGCACTTCTGAATGCAAAAGGGGGCTCAACTTAGTATACTTAGGAAGGTATACCTAATAAAGTGTCGTAAGTGTATTTTTTGCCTAAAGGTACTTCAAAAGAAGCTTGAATCACTAACATGAAAACAGTCAAGTTAAGTCCTTAATATCATTTCCTGTATAACTGTCTGTTATCCTGTTTTTGTCCAAATAGATTTACTAAATTACTCATGATAAAAGACATTTGCACATCTCCCTGCACAGCCTGGCTGAAGATATGCTCCATGGTGTGCTTTCTATGTCTAGATTGGTATTAAAAATGAGGAGAAAAAAAGACTAAAGTGAAAGAGAAGGAAAATAAATGAAATTGCAGGGTAGAGTGAAAGAAAGGAGGAGATGAAGTATGAACCTAAGGAGTGAAAGCATCATCAGGCGGGGAAAAAGGGGAGTGAGATAAAGGTGAAGGAAGGAAATGAACAGAGTAAAGAAAAGTAAGAGGAGACATGGAGTGTGAATGTAAAAGAGAAAAACATCATTGAGAGGTGCAGGTTAGAAAAATGTCAAGTATATATGTAAGAAAAGCCAAAAGGGAAGATGGGAAGGAGACTGAATATATGTAAATTTTAACATGACAAGACATCCCAGGGAAAGTAGCATGAAAGGAAAGTAAGGAGTGGTAATACATTACTTTTTTTTTTCAATTTAATTCAATTTAATTTACATAGTGCCAAATCACAACAACAGTCACCTCAAGGTGCTTTATAGTGTAAGGTAAAGAGACAACAATCCCTATGAGCAAGCACTTGGTGAGAGTGGGAAGGAAAAACTCCCTTTTAACAGGAAGAAACCTCCAGCAGAACCAGGCTCAGGCAGGGGCAACCATCTGCCGTGACCGGCTGGGGATGAGGGGAGGGAGACAGGACAAAGAAAAGCTGTGGAAGTGAGAGATAAATAATTAAAAAAAAAATTTAAGATTTATTTTCTGAATAGACAACAAGGGAGGGAGAGGGGAACAACACAATGACCTAGGGCGAACTCAAACCCAGGTATCTGCAGTAACCCTTCAGCCTATGGGTCACCTACTCAACCCGGTGAGCTATAGCGGCACTTGCTGTACATCACTTTTTTAAGTAACACCCCTAAGAGTGGAGATGAGCAAATGTGTTAAAGGCAGTGCATCCCAGCAGAGCTGTGGCATGGAGACAAAAGCCAAACATTACTGAATAACTGGGTGACATCAGACCTTAAACTTGTAAAGGTGTTTGTGATATTGCACCGGTTTTCTCTGCCACTGCCGATAAATGTAAGAGAATACATCCAGAATGGAAATTAGCTGCTTGATGCACAGTTTTATGTGCTGTGAAATAGGGTTTTCCAGGTGTTATTTCTCTCTGCATTCACCATAATTTACTCAAGGACTGTCACACAGTGCAAACCAGCTGCCACTCTTAAATTTTTTTCTGCTCGCAGGGACTCTGCCAGTTAGGCAGGAATGTATGACACAGGCCAACAACACCGTCCAATTTCTTTGTTTTTTTTTAACGGGAAAAGGCACCTTACTATCAAAGATCTCCCTGAGCCTTCAAAGCAGATTTCTCTGACACAAGCAAGGGCATCCTCCAGCCCTCAGAGAGGTTTGATAGAAGATACAAAGATGTAGAGACAGACAACACTCATAAAACCTCAATTCACTGACAAGCCCCATGCCCCTTAGGAGAGGATACTTACAAATTGACATATAATTTTACTGCATCTGCTGGTATTTCTCATTTTCTCATGTAATAACCCTCGTATAGACAACACACTGTCAGAAGAGTTAACACTGTTTCTGACACCGGTGGCTTTTTGTGATGGGTCTAAGTCAGTTAGATAAATTAGCCTCACTTGCACAAGCACGCACGCACACATATAGGGACACATCCTCGTACACCTCATTCTGCTTATGTCATCAAATGTGGTGTTAAATTTGCGCTCGGAGCAAGAATACACTCTACCTGTCACCATGGCAGCTGCGTGGGGTGATTGCAATCATACAATCAGTGGAGGCTCATGGGAAATAAGCTCGGGAAGAATGAGCTCTCCGGAGAAACAGAAAATACAGACTGAGGAAGAGAGACAGAGACAGATGGAGTGAGAGAGAAAAGAGCTGAACAGATATGACAGAGGAGGGAGAATCAGAGTAACCTTTTGTCTGCAGCAGTGTGAATAAAGCATTTGACTTTGGCTGTCTGCAGCTCAGAAGAATTTGAACGCAGAGAGAAAGTACATGTATGAATAGCATGAATTATCAAACAACAAGCAGGCTCAATTAATAATGATGCGTTTCATAATGCACTTGCATAACTCTGATTCCGACAAGTAGGCAATGGTGCCATAGCTTCTAACTTTTAACCTTACTTGTGTGACAGCCACAGGCCACAGGGCTGGCCACGCTTTCCTTGTTGGCTGTGTTTTTCCATTTCTTCCAGGTAACTGACCTAGTTAAGGATGCAGCACACCTGAGCAGGTTGGAGGACACAATAAAGCAGCCCTGCCAGAACCTCTCGAGGGCTCCTCTTTGCTCCTGTCTTTGGCTGATTGGCTTTCTGTCTTGCTGGCTGGCTGGCTCTCTGTCAACACTAAACATCATCCTAACACTATGTGTAGTCTCCCTTCTTTGTCACATTCTTTTGAGCAGAGTTGTGACACTTGAATAATTACATCGTATGCTCCTTGCTTCAGATGAGTAAAGTAATTTTTGACATGCACTGCAGCCCTAAATTTTTTTCTCAGCAAGCTGTATGTAAGAATCAAATAACCAATTAGCCAGACCCGTCATTAAACAGTTTTTTTAGTACAAAGTCCATGTAAAGTTCGATTGAGCCCATGTTTAAATAAAGTAGGTCATTATCTGGAGAATTCAATGGAAACAGCTTAGCGACATGGGAATGCTCTACCAAGGCACCATTAGCCATTCCAAAGGGAATACTTGAGTAGTGTATGCATCTGACATGGACTATCTCCCATTGTGTGCTGCATGCAAGAAAGTGCCACTTTGATGTCCTATATGAGAGATGTTCCTGCAAACTAATTTGCTAGTTGTTTAAACAAGAGAAAAAAAACTGAATAGCTGAAAACCAGAAAACCTTTAAAACTGAACACACTTTAAATGAACACAGTTAAACATTGGCCAAATAAATATTTTTGTGTGTATTTTAGGAGGAAACTGTTATTCATATTCCTTGTTAATAAAATCAAGTTTTAAATGTCACTGAAATGTGTGGGACACGTCACACATTGGTTCAGTTGCTCTGCTATTTTTCAGCTTATTCTGACAAAGGTGACATACAGCCGCTTATTTTTTACATCAAATTAGAAGAACAGCACTGGTTAGCATGGCTGTCATCTGTTTACTTTCCCCCTTGCTCCTTTACAACTTCCATTCACAGAGAGAGCGAGAGAGAGGGGTGCAGCTTCAGTGGAGGCTGGTGGCTTCTTAACATCTTTGAAATGGTAACTGCCATTGTACATTCATAAAATAAGAATAATATGTTTAATCAAATAGCATTTCTGGCACTGATGAGCAAAGGCAGCAACTTATAAATGTCCAGTGTACTAGTCATGCACATGCCTAATCCACACCAGATACACCAAACATTGTTCAGAGTTCCTGTATGAAAATGGTTTACAAGTTGTTGCCACCTTTCTAAACTTCTTCATTTAGGTAACATTTAGTTAATGTCCGGAGAATCTATAATTAATCCTGGGCAACGTCCACATGTACACGGGGATTTTGGTAAACGTAGCTTTTTCTATGTGTTTTTGCCTTTCGTCCACACATAAATACATTTTGGAAAACTCCAGCCAGGGTGAAGATTTTTGAAAGGTGTGCACGTTTATCTCCTTTTTTGACATTAGACTGTGCGCCATGTTGTTTGTTGGCTTTTATTGGCCAACATTTCTTCATGGTGAGGTTATCACCACCTGTTGCTTTGGCATGCTCTTGACAGCGCTTGAGAAGGTTTTTTGCGTTTTCATATGGACTGAGATATTTTTCAAAACAAATTTTTAAAAATCCCTTTGTACATCTGGACATTGCCCTAGGCTAACTAATATGTTTTTGGTGTTACTGGCCCAAAAAAATCCATAATAAACTTAGCATAGTGTAATTCAAGAGGCCTGCAAGGGGACTAGACGACCCCACCATCTCTCGCTCTGTTTCAGGCTTTAGGAAATACAGCCTGCAAAAGTATAAAGTATAAAGACTAAAAAAGTCTGCATATGAATTAGGTACAACAATGAGTCCAACATCCAAAGAAGAGCTTTGAATGTCCTTCAAGAAGCCTGGAGAACTATTCCTGAAGACTACTTAAAGAAATGACAAGAAAACTGCCTCAGAGAGTTCAGGCTGTGTTGAAGAATAATGATGGTCATACCAAATATTGACTTTCAAGTTTTTGCCTTAAACACTGTATTTTGCATTTTTTTATATGCTTGCACATCTAGAGAAATGAGGGGTGGGTCAAAACTTTTGCACAGTACTGTACTAAAATGCACTCTCTAATTATCAAAATAACTATCAAAATATGACAGCCATGTTAAGAATGTATTATATCTCATTTGATGTTGTGAGTGTGCTTTGGCTCAAACCCTTAGGGTATGTTTAAATGAAGCTGTGAAACCCATTAATGTAAAACTGAATGTCTAAATGACAGAATGCCGATCACTTTAACAGGTTGATGAATCAGGCAAAGGCAAATAAACAACTTTTTAAAAGACTTAATATGACCATATTTGTGGTCATATTTAGCCCCAGGCAATAAGGGCTACAGCCCAAACACACTAAAATCACACCACGTTAAGGCAAACATTAGAGCAAATTCCAGTTGTACAAATTCTTGTAGCAGAACTTTCTATGTAGCTTTTTACACTATTAATCTTCTCAGGACCCTATTATTATTATTATTATTATTATTATTACTAGCAAAAACCCACTCTATGGGCGGTTTTTGCCAGGCCTGTGGTGCTTTTTCAAATTCTTCATTCTGTATTTAGTGGTGACTCAAACAAAATTCTGCCGCGGATACAAATTCTGGTGACCGTTAAGTTACATGCCATTGAACGTGAAATGTAAAAAAACGCAAACACAAAGCATATCACATTTGCAGGGGGATGATGAATATGAAAATCCAAAGAATTGGGATTTATAATAAATATTTTTTTAGACTTACAGATCTTAATAATCGCTGTATGTGTGACGGTGTCCGTGCGAAGTTTTGTTGAGATTGGGCTATCTTTTCAGGAGTAGATAGGGTACATACAGAGATATATAAATACGCATACTACAATCATTGTAGTAATATTATTATAAAAATTTCAAGTACAAAATAGGCTACTATCAGTCACATGCATGAGCAGTGTTTCTTTTTTTAAGTAAAGTAAGAAAGAATTGTTTTTTTTTTTTGGCCAATTTCTTTGTACTTTATTATTTTTATATATGTCTAGTGTAATAATGCCAGAGCAAAAAGAAAAAAAGACAATAAAAAAAAGAAAAAGGGGGAAAAATATCAATAATCTTTTTTTACCTAAACATGGTGTAAAATGAAAATTGAAACGGTTTGCTGGTGATAGAAATCTTTCTTTGGCTTTAGCCATCTCATCATTGTTTAGATGTCCACAGCCTCACTGTTTTGGTTCACCCTGACTGTTCTTTTGTTCTTGGTATCAGCAAGCAGCTGTTTTGAGCCAAAGAGCTCTAAAAGCATATTGTATGGTACTGCAGCACCAAACAACAAAAAAAAACTGCTTAGACAGCAAACATAGTGGAGCATTTAGCATCTGAAAAGCCTTTTTTTTTTTGTCAGGATTTAGTTAACTGAAAATGGTCCAAAAAGCCAATAAAGGCTTTCAGCAGGTGACCAGAGGCATGACTCCAAACAAATACTAACATGCTCTGTATGTGTAAATCTCGTGTTTAGTGAAATAAAAGATGATGGGTTGACAACTTGTTTATGCTGGCCCCAAGTGGCCAAAAACTCTGATTCAACACTGTGAGCTGGAGCAGGAAAACCCCAACAGGAGCGAAGATTAAAAGCAAAGCCAAGAAGAGGCAAGCTGCTTGCTAATGA